>OVBE01010666.1:0-14799 GCA_900406425.1 Iberis pinnata
GACTTAGGAAGAAAGGGAAGAAAACGATAAACTTATCTGAAGCTTTAATTTTTTTTTTCTTATGTTGAGATTGAAATGACGTCATTTCACTAAATTGATTTGTGAAAAATTAAACCAAATGTCGTTGGTTTACTTCTAAATTGAACCGGATTTACCTACGTGGCTGCTGACTAAGATNAAATTGACAATTTATTATAGTTGATGTATGATTTCGCACTGCTAATAACGTTCTGTATAAATTAGCCATATGGCCATAGTTCGTGTATGAAATACTCCCGTCTTTTCTTCTCAAAAGTAAGAAATTAGTTTATTAAATGATTATTTATTGTTCTTTCATAATAATTATAGTTTTAAAGAAAAGAATTTGTTTCAAAATAATTGTTATTTTTACTTTTCAATGTAAAATTTATTGTATTTTTATATTTTCTGATCCTTGGTATTATGCATAATGATTTATTATTGGTTGATTTGTTATAGAATACGTGTTTTATCTTTAAAAAATCTTAAAATTAAATGATTTCATAATATGCGTAGAATCATTAAACTGCAAATATTTTGAAATAGAAGTAGTTAATTTTTTAGTTTAGTTTAAATTTATATCTATAATATAGTTTAAATCTAATTTATAAGATAGTGTAAAATTATAAATAGCATAAAGTAACTAAAAATTTATTCATTAAAAACTTAAAATAAATTATTATTTTTATCATCTTGAATTTCTTAAAGTTAAATTTATTATGTTTACAAATAATATCAGTTAATTATTTTATATATTTTTAAGTATTTTAAAATCAAAATAGAATAATTATGATATTTTCACGAGTCTAAAAACATATATAAATATCTTATTTAATTATTTGACTTAACTAAAAAATTGAATTAAATCAAATAATTTTTTTAATTGGATGTGATTTTCGCATGTTATAATTATTCATCATTTTATTTATATTTTATCATATGCGTTTTATACCATACATTTTTCAATCTAGTGCGAGATTTTCTACATACTATTTTATAATATAAATAAATTTAGTAATATATATATCTAATTTTGAAAATTCATATCATAATTTAGGGTGCTCAGTTTGGATATTGGCTCGGTTTCGGTTCGGTTTGTTCAATCTCGCGGTTTATGATAAATTACTACTATATTCGAAATATATATACTTTGTTCGGTTCGGTTTGGATACCTTCAATTTTCGGTTTTTACCAAGAATTATATGTATGTTATTTTGTATATATACATTTAAAAATTTTGTAAATACGTGGAAAATTTAATTGATAGGTAAATTATTATATTTACCTGTTTTTAAGTAAAATATTTGATAAATGGATTATTTACTAAATTAAAAGAAACGACAAGAATTATAATGGTTTCATACTACGAGAGAAGTTGTGAAATAATAAATAAATAAATTCAAAACTTATAATGATAGCAACAAAAAAACACGTAAACTATTGGATTTCCTCGCATTAACGTCAATCACCATTATTTATTGGTTTATCATAATGCATATGAAACTTAGTCTATTTAAAATTAAAAAATTGTCAATAATTTTGATTCAGTTAATTTATTTACTATATAACAAAACTAATGTATAGAAAAGCGAGCTCTTCTATAAAACCCATAATTCAATTTCACTAACTCGTGCAAATTATGTCCAAGGTTTCAGTTTGGTTTTTGTCCATTTATGGGTTGTTAGTTTCTTACTCAATTCTTTTCACATATTGGAATATGATTATTTTTACCTGACACATATCCTCCAATCTTTTCGGCCGCAGCAGGAGCCACATCATCTGAATCATATCTAAGTTATAACTTTTGAATATAAAGTAATAATAGATAATTTATTATTTACTTGTCTGTTTATCCAACGTTCTTAGACAATTCGAGCAACATCTTCGTAAGCTATAACAGGTCCATTGTACTCAATCTCTTCAACAAAATCATCTTGATAATCATCCGGAAAATCTTAATCATCAAATTCACTCTCAGTCGAGCTAGGTGAGGGTATATGATGCAACCGATAATGAGCCAAACTATCTATGTTTATAATTAGCAATTATATTTAATATTTTTTAGTTACAAAATTAACAAAATATATATATATATATATAAATACTTACGAGTTGTATTCGTCGCTCGTGTACATTCTAAAAAACGAGTAGTATAGTCTCGTAACTAATAGTAGGCAATTCTCCTACAAACGCACAACTAACTTATATTGTTTTTCATAGAAAGATGTACATGGTAGTGCCAGAGTCGAAGAGAAAAACGCCATCCTCGCCTGATCCAACTTCGTCAGTGGAAATCGACAACTCCTCAACTACTCTAAAAAGGTCTATAACATCTCCACGATCAAGCCATTGACCTCTCGATTGCTCGAGTATATCATCTACCTCTGTTAAAACAGATTATCTTGATGTTAGGTATGAGTATTCAAATATTCAGTCCATTTACTTTTTTTGGTTTTAAATAGTTTGGATATAGGTAGGATCAATTAAGCTAGTTTTGCAATTCAGTTTCGATTAATTTCCAGTTTATCGAATAAATTTTTTTGATATATAATTTNCATTTACTTTTTTTGGTTTTAAATAGTTTGGATATAGGTAGGATCAATTAAGCTAGTTTCGCAATTCAGTTTCGATTAATTTCCAGTTTATCGAATAAATTTTTTTGATATATAATTTGGATAATTGTTCATTTGGATCAGATAATCGTTCAGTTATTTCAATTCCTATTTTGATTTTTGACCAAAAACCTAAAATAAAAATGAAAATTAAATTTACTTTTTAAATAATATTTTTTAAGTTTTTGTTCACATAATGTAGTTAAATATATATATATATATATATTATTATTTGTCGTGTAGGACTACGACGAAAAAAATGTAAGGCAAACGTCTTGACATTGGTCAGTGTATCATTCATTTAATTATTGTAGTAATGTTTTTAGTTTAATTAAAGCAAGACTCGTATGTTTTAATATATACTAGATTTTATTTATTTTTAAAATTTTAAATTATTAATATAAATACATAATATTAGAATTAATGATATAAATTTTGGAATCATTATCATTTAAGTTGAAGATAGATCTATATATGTTGATATCTATTAGATAAAATGAATGTATATTTTATTTTTTTACATGTATATTATGATTTTTTGAATATGTAATATGTGTATTTTGTTATCTCATATCATAATATATTTTTTTTAACACCAAAATCTACGTTAATCAAAAATATCTACATTCTTACATTTGGTGCACCTAATAAATTTTCACTTTGAATGTTAACAATTTAAAATTTTAGTCAGAGCGAAAATTTATTGTAAATTAAATGAAATTTTAAGATTTTAAATGTTTGGTGTGTTTAAGAAGCGTTCCATCTTTTAATAAGTAGTTAATTTTAATATACCCTTTAAATGTGTAAAAATTTATTTTAAATATTAAAATGGTTTCACATAAAACTCTATTAGGAAAATCTGAAAATGAAAATATTTAAATTAAACTAAAATTTAGTTTCTAGTAACATATATATTTTAAATATACCAATCGATATCTTAACTGCTTTTTAAAAAAAAATATTCATGTGTGAAAAATAAATTTTAACAATTTTTTCGGTGTGTATAAGAATTTTAAAATTATAAGGTTTAAAATTAGAATTATATTTAAATCGATTTATTAGAAAATATGATTATAGTTAGCTTTAAAAATATTTGGTATTTTTCAAATTAAATTGAACTAGAAGAATAGTTTCACTCTTAGTAATTATTTATCTAATTATTTATTAAGTACATATAATTATATTAAAATATACTAGTATCAAAATAATTGATAACATTTTGTCGAGTTCGTTTTAGGCTATTTTCTTTTAACTGAAAATTCTTTTTACGAGAAAATAAAATAAAATAAACATAATATTAAATACTTTTGTACGAATGATGTACAACTCGTCATGAAAATTCACCACTATTGGAGAGTGGAGATTGGAGAGTAGTCGGTGGTGGAAGATCCATGCAATGTGCTTAACTCCAAGATCTAAGAAAATGAAAAGATCAGATGATGAGAAGATGATCTAATTTGATGGAACTTTGGATCTCCAAGCTAATTCTTCAAAAAATTCTTGTTTTTTCTTTTTCGTCATGTTTCTTGGTCGTTACGTTGTTTTACTCTTTTTTCAAAAGAAACTTAAATCATTTATAATAAACTAATTATTTAGCAAAAAACCCAGTAAATATGTAAACCCTCTCTTTCATACATACAATAAAAGATCAAATTTAAGTAAAATCTCTGCTTTAGAAGAAAAGATGTTACATGTTATATAAAGCCCCCAATAGTTTATTTACCATCATCATCATGTTTACAAAATTCACCATGATTAAATTGCAAGTCAAAATCTAAAATAATTTTTTGAACAGGTTCTAGAGGAACCATAAGAATATTAATACAAAATTTGGAAGAAAAAAATTGGAACGGGTTTAAGAAGAACCATAAGAATATTAATATAAGATATGAAATNCGTTTACAAAATTCACCATGATTAAATTGCAAGTCAAAATCTAATATAATTTTTTGAACAGGTTCTAGAGGAACCATAAGAATATTAATACAAAATTTGGAAGAAAAAAAATTGGAACGGGTTTAAGAAGAACCATAAGAATATTAATATAAGATATGAAATCTTTTTTTCAAAACTTGTATGTTTACACGAAGGGAAGATTTTCAAAATCTACCATAAAAAGTAAAAGTATATTCTAAGCACACTGTCAACTTTTTAATTGTTTTAAAAGTACCACAAATATATTTTGTTTCAAAAGTTGAAATTCATCAATGGCGACTACTAGGGTTTGTGAGGAGAATAGGGTTTCGAAAATGNTTGTTTTAAAAGTACCACAAATATATTTTGTTTCAAAAGTACACATGTTCGAGTTGAACTTAAAACGAGACTATATTACATGTTTTGGTTACCACAAACTTAAACCAAGAACTTCAAATGTAAACCTAAAATATTTTATAATTATTGTTAATTTTTTATTATTATTATTATTATTATTATTATTAATATTAATAATAAAAGTTTTATATTAAATAAAGAAAAATTTGAAATTCATCAATGGCGACTACTAGGGTTTGTGAGGAGAATAGGGTTTCGAAAATGAAAAATGTGACGATGATTGATTCGAGTGTAAAGGATCGCCCTCATAGGGATTCTCCTGATCCGAAGGTTACATGGGCACAATGAGTGGCTAAGAGTAGTGGGGTGGTATGTCGGTGCCGGAACAGTTGATGGATGACGCCTTCATCGAAGAATGATTATTTGTTTCTTTCCCTAATGGTGGGAGAAGTGAGCAAATTATTACTGTGGGTGAGGAGGTGTTGAATGTGATGAACGACTTATGGAAAAGGTGCATAATAGTTAGGGTTTTGGATCGGAACGTGCCAATTGTTCTCCTTACGAAGAGACTGTGGGAGCTTTGGAAACCGATAGGGGGTATGTTTGTATTGGATTTGCCAAGAAAAATTTTCATGGTGAGGTTTGATGATGAAGGTGAATACATGGAAGCTTTAACATGTGGACTTTAGAAGGTATTCGGTAGTTACCTTATAGTAAAAGTTTGAACTCCGAACTTTGATCCGCTTAGAGACGATATAGTTACCACGCCAGTTTGGGTATGCCGAATGAACATACATGTTAATCTCTATCACAAAGCTATATTAGTGGGCATAGCGAAGGGAGTTGGGAAGTCGGTGAATGTTGACTTAACGGCACTAAACTTTGAGCGGGCTCGGTTCGCTAGAGTTTGTGTAGAGGTAAACCTGAAAAATCCATTTATTGGTACGTTAGTGATTAACGGAGAGCGATATTTTATGGCATATGAAGGGTTGACGAATATAGGCTCAAAGTGTATGTTCAGGCATTTGGTGAGGAATTGCTCGCGTGTGGAGGAGAATTTTGTAACAACTATGACATAGTCTTTAATGCGATCTAGAGAGGGGGATGAAGTAACTGATTCAAATGGTTTCATAAATGTGAGAAGGGCTACATCAAGGCTGGAGAGAGGGTCTAGCAGTGCTAAGATTGTTAGTCTGAAACCCATTATGGCTCGTGATAACGTTGGAGTGGGGATTGCTAAGGAGAAAGGTCGAAGTGCGGTTGAAACATCTAACCAGTTTGTCCAACTCGAGTTTATGGTGAGTGAGAAACAATAGGATGGTGCAAATAAGGAGAACAAATTCCCGCTTGAGATGGAGAGGACTAAGAACCATGAGTTTTTGGCAAAGGCAGGAGGCGGTGTGCTCAAGGATACGAGCAAAAAGGGTGTAAGAGTGGTTTTAAAAGTCAGAGGTGTTGGTTCTCGTAAGAAAGGGGATAAGCATGTTAATCGTTTTTCTCATACGAAGTCAAGCACTGGACTTTTCTTTGGCCCGAATCGTGGAGAAGTTGAAATGTCACTATCGCGTAAAAGGCTTAGAGTGGAGAGTGGTCTGGCAAGACGTGAAGGAGGTCTGTTTGTGAACAAGATGGGATTTTTAAATGACCGTGTCCTGTTGTCAAACTTAGTCGAGAGCATGCAGGTGGTAGTAGTGGAGTCGATAGTGCCAGAGAAGGGGGGTATAATGGTATCACCTTCGAAAGAGGAAGAGCCTAATATGGCATAGGGTTTGTCCCCATGAGTCCAACTCTACGTTCTTATATGATGAATTGTTTATTATGGAACTGTCGGGGGCGAATAAACCTAATTTTTGAAGATCAATTCAATATATTTTACAAAAATACACGACATATGTTTTAGCGGTGTTTGAGACACATGCTCGTGGTGATAGAGCGAAAAGGATATGTCATGGTTTGGGTTTTGATAACTCGTTTCTGGTTGATGCAGTGGGACAGAGTGGAGGTATATGGTTGCTTTGGCAATCTACAGTTGGTGAGGTAGAGATTGTGCATTCGTCAAGTCAATACATACATGCTCGTATCGAGTTGGGAACCGAGAATCTCCATCTCATTGTGGTCTATGCAGCCCAATAGTGAGTAGGCGGAGTGGGTTGTGGTTAGAGTTGAAGGAGCGAATTCACAATATCAATGAACCGTTGTTAGTCGAAGGTGATTTTAATACGATCTTACGTGTTGAACAACGTGTTGGAGAGAGTGGTAGACTATCAACAGACTCAGTGGATTTTGAGGAATGGATTAGTGAATCTCGCTTGATTGATATGGGCTTTGTGGGTGGTAGATATACTTGGAGAAGGGGTCGAACGGCGAATTATTATATTGCTAAACGTCTTGATCATGTTTTTTGTTGTGATCTGGTACGACTCAAGTAGACGGAGGCTAAGGTGACTCACTTATTTCTGGCTTTGGATCACACTCCGGTATATTTCCAGCTTTGCCCGGTTGTGATCCACGATCCGAATAGATGGCCATTTAGGTTCGAAGCCGCCTGGCTCTCACATGAGAGGTTTAACGATCTAATAGTTTAATCTTGGGACGATAGTGCAACGATGTCGAGAGCTTTAAGCAATCTCCAGTTGGTGTTGAAGCGATGGAACAAGGAGACATTCAGTGATGTATTTAGAAAGAAAGGAAAGTTGTTGCAAGAGATCAAGGAAGTTCAAGATGGTCTTGATGCTAATCATTATGATGAGTTAATGGAAAAAGAGATTGAATTGGTCAAAGAGTTAGACTTAATCTTAGAACAGGAGGAGATGATTTGGTTCCAAAAGTCTAGAGAGAAGTGGATAGCGTTGGGTGATCGTAACATGAAGATCTTTCACACTTCAACGATTATTCGAAGACAGAGAAGCACGATTGATATGTTGAAAAATGACGATAATTGCTGGGTGTCGGATAAGTTGGAGTTGGATAAGTTGGTAGTAGACTACTATAAGCGGTTATACAGCCTAGATGATGTGGAGTTATCGAATGATAAATTTTCGAGTGTAGGTTTTGATGATATATCGGCTGTTGATTATGCGTTCTTGAATAAGCCGCTTCTTGGAGAGGAAGTAGAGAAGGCTGTCCGGAGCACGAGTCATTTTAAGGCACCAGGACCTAATGGTTTTCAACCGGTGTTCTATCACGATTGTTGGAGTATAGTGGGTCTGTCGGTTATGAGTTTGTACTCAATCTTTTTTTGCTACAGGCGAGTTACTGTATGGTTTGAATGATGCGTTAGTTGTGCTAATCAGTAAGGTACTGAAGCATGAGAAGATAACAAAATGTTGATCTATTAGTCTATGTAATGTGTTATTCAAGATAATTATGAAGACTATGATGATGCATTTACAGAGAGTCATGCCCCATTTAATTGGTCCAGCACAATCAAGCTTTATTCCTGGAAGACTTAGTACGGATAATATTGTTTTCGTACAAGAAGATGTACATTATATGCGTCGAAAACAGGGACGTAAGAGATGGATGCTCTTAAAACTGGATCTAGTGAAAGCTTATGATCGAGTCAGGTGGGATTTTCTTAAAGATACCCTAGAGATGGCTAAATTGCCAGAGATATGGGTGAAGTGGATAATGTGTAGTGTTACAAGTGCTTCTATGAGAGTGCTTTGGAATGGAGAATTAACTGAACCATTTCAGCCTGCAAGAGGTCTCCGCCAGGGAGATCCTTTGTCTCTTTGTTTGTTCTTTGTATGGAGAGACTTTGACATTTAATTGATAAAGCCATTGTTGCGGGAAGATGGAAACCGATAAGGTTTTCTAGGATAGGACCACTTTTATCTCACATTTGTTTTGCGGATGATCTCATCTTATTTGCAGAAGCTTCGATAACACATATTAGGGTAATCTAAAGTGTCCTTGAGGAATTTTTTTCGGCATCGGGACAGAAGGTGAATCTAGAGAAATCGAAAATATTTTTCTCAAGGAATGTAAATTGTGATTTGGAGGCACCTATTAGTGCAACGAGTGGTATTCAAACAACTAGAGATTTGGGTAAATACTTGGGACTCTACGTTTTACATAAACACATTAACAAGGACACATTCGGAGAAGTGGAGGAGAAAATAGCTTATTCGGTGAAGTGGAGGAGAAAATAGCTTCGAGTTTGTCGGGTTGGAAGGGGTGCATGTTAAGTATGGCGGGTAGAGTAACACTTAGCAAAGTGGTACTTTCGTCAATACCAGTTCATATGATGAGTGCATTACAGTTACCTGCAACAACTTTATCTAAGATTGATAAAGCTTCAAGGGACTTTATATAGGGTAGCTATGAGAAGAAGACACAACACCTTATATCATGGTATAAAGTTTGTATGTCAAAGATAGAAGGCGGGCTCGGTATACGACATGCAAAAAGATATGTATGTGGCTCTCCTAGCCAAGGTCGGGTGGAGCCTGTTGAGTGACGATTCAAGCCTTAAAGCGCGAGTATTGAGGAGTAAGTATACGATGACCGAAATTGATGATCAAGCTTGGCTTAGTTATAAGGGAAATTGTTCGGTTTTATGGAGGAGTGTGGTCGAAGGCTTGCGTAGTGTTGTGATGTTGGGTCGAAGCTGGGTGTTGGGTGATAGGAAGCGAGTTTTGTTTTGGGTTGATAAATGGTTAAGTAAGTCGTCTTTGGTAGAGGAGAGATTGCAGGCGCTGCCTCTCAACTATACTATGACTAAAGCTTGTGACTTATGGAATGGTGGAAAAGGCTGGCATCGGGACCTAATCGATCATTTTGTTAGTCAAGATATAAAGAATCGGTTGCTAGCTATGGTGGTGGATGAGGTTACGGGGCTGTAGATCGGTTATCATGGCCGGAAATTTGAATGGTATCTTTACGGTGAGCTCGACTTATAAGCTTCTTACACGTAAACAAGTGGCAGGACAACACATGGGCTCGTTTTACCATCGTGTATGGGTAGTAATAGTGACTAAAACGGTAAAGCTTTTCCTATGTTTGGTGTCACACCAAAGCATGACCAATATGGAAAGGAGGATAAGACACTTATGCCAATCCGGAATTTGTACAGTATATCGAGCAGGGAATGAATCGATTGTTCATGTCATGTGTAATTGTGAGGCAGCTGCGGGCATTTGGAGATATATAGTCCCACAAGGTAAACAACGATGGTTTTTTACATCAGATTTATTGAGTTAGATGTATGTAAACTTGGGCGATACGACATTGGTACACAACACAGCTTGGTCAACGATTTTCGTGATAACTATATGGTGGAACTGGAAGTGGAGGTGTGGTAATGTTTTTGGAGAGATTGTTAGATGTCGTGATCACACTTGTTTCGTCCTGAATATGTCGAAAGAAGTGTGGCTTGCACATCACAAACATAGCTTATCGGGTACGCATGGGACACGGGTAGAGCAATATATTTTATGGGTAGCACTAGCGACATGCTGGTTTAAGTTGAACACATACGGTGCTTCACATGGTAACCCGGGTCCGGCTACAGCAGGCGGAGTCTTGCGTGATAATGTTGGGGTTTGGCATGCAGGTTTCGCAGTAAACATAGGTAGTTGTTCGGCTCCGTTAGCTGAGTTATGGGGTGTGTATTATGGCTTATTTATTGTTTTGGAGAAAAGAGTAACTCATCTAGAGTTGTAGATTGATTCGGAAATAGTTGTGGGTTTTCTGAAAAATGGAATTGAAGACTCACACCCACTCTTGTTCCTAATACGTTTGTGCTATGACTTCTTATCAAAGGACTGGACACTCCAAGTTTCAAATGTGTATAGGGAGGCTAACCGACTTGCGGATAATTTAGCTAACCATTCGTTTTCGTTACCACTTGGTTTTCATCTGTTAGTTTCTATTCCCAATTGTTTTAATTCGATTATTCATGAGGACATCATGGGGTATGGATGTCTAAGACTAGTCTCTATGTAATTTGTTTATAGTTTTTTTCAATAAATATGGGAACAGTTTTTTCTCCCGTTTCACACCAAACAAAATTCATCAAAATGACCCAACATTGTGTCATTATAACTAACTTGACCTTTATTTGAAAGCATGACTAGACTAACCCAACATTTTGTGTAAAAAGTCCAAAATACTTGAGTTTTTGAAATAACTATAGGTTTGCCATTTTGAATTATTTTTACAACCAAAAATAATTCAAAATAAGAAAAGCAAAAAAAAATACACTTTTTACATGAAAACTCATAAACCCTTTCTAGTCATCGTCGCCGATTTTTCCTCTTCGCCGATGCTTCATCTTGTCGTCGTTCTTCTTCACCGCAGTTCTTCTTCACCATCGTTCTTTGCCATTGTTCTTCTACGTTCCGTCGTGTGGTTCGTCTTCTTCTTGGGCGTTCATTTGTCTCTGTCTTTGTCGTTCTTCCGACTCGTCTCTATCTTCGTTGTTCTTTCGTCTCCGTCTCCGCCGTTCTTTCGTCTCCGTCTTTGCTGTTATTTCATCTCCGTCTTTGCCTTTCTTTTATCTTCATCTTCGCCGTTCATTTTTTCTCGCCGTGACTTCAAAGATCTGAAATTTGGTAGTTGTTCTTTGACTTTTTCGTACTCCTTGAAAATACCTTGAAGAGTTTTTTTACCTTATCGCATATTTATTCTTTCTATTTTAGTTTTCTATTGCATATTTTATCTTCATGGTATATTGCAGATTTAATATCACAGATTTAATGTTGCGTATTTAATTTTCTATTGCGGACTTAATTTTTATTGCAGATTTAATTTTGTCATTACAGAATTCTTTTGGCAGTTATATTTAGTTTCTCCGAAAAGAAATCTGTAACATTATTTCATGTTCAAATTCATATGTATTTTCTTGTCAAATAATTTCATCTATGCGATTTTCAGACTCGGTGTTTGACCAAATAGTAACTACTGTTGCGTTTTTCAAGGCTAGTGCTAACCAGATAAATATCTAAGTAACCAAATATTAAATACTGTTGCGTCTCTCCAAAGAGTATCTGTCACTATGTTAGTCTCTCTATCTCTCTAAAATATATCTAGAAACTCTTTCAAATCATGAGTGCCTCAATTGCATATGGGGAACACGATAAAAGAGTGACTATTAAACTCATCGACTAGCAGCGAATCCAGGATATTTTTAGTTTACGTGTTCATACACGTATGAAGAAACTGATGGTTTGGTATTTCGAGAAGAATAAAATAGATTACTGCTCTCTTTTTTGTGTGTATGATGGTCGCCGTCTAGGACCATATCAAACTCCTAATTCAGTTTTTTTTTACTATCCTTTAACTTTTTAAAGTATTCATTTTACCTTATCAATTGAGAAATTAAGTATTTATTTTACAGTTGATGATGAAGTATGAAGATGCAATTAGCGTGTTCATGGAGATGATCGGTGGCGGTCCTTCTGAAATCTGAATTTGTTGTTATGTCTTTCTTTTCCTTTTATCTCTTCATCTATATTGTGCGTTTTGAACACTTTTTTTTGTTTGGCTGTTGTTTTTCTTCTCCAAACTCATTTTCTACAAATCAAATACTGCATTCCTCCTAATAGTTCATCATTAACTAGAATCATAGAATCTTTACACAAATTTTATTAAAATTCAACTCAAATCCACCAAAAAATTCGAGATTATATGGTTTATAACCTTCATCACAAATGAGGTAACACCTTTCTCAACACAGAAGTAAGTCCCTACGTGATGAGCATATTGCTCGCAGAGTTTCATCGTAATCTCCAAAAACTTCATATCTTCGTCGACTATTTGTAATCCGAGACAAATAACCGTTGCAGATTTTTTATAAAAAATTTGCAATATGTGAAACAAAATCGTAATTACCAAAATTGTCAGCACTACTCTGTTCTAAACTGAAACTAGAGATGTGGACGATACAAACTCTGTTCTTCCACGTCTCTATTTTCAGTTTAGAATAGAGTATTGCTAACAATTTTGGTAATTACGATTTTGTTCCACATATTACAAATTTGTTTTTAAAAATCTGCAATGAACAAAAAAATGCAACCGGGTGATTCAAAAGAATCTGCAACCATAAATAAAAATACATAGTGTCCGAACATAAAAAATAGTCCAAAATAACTTAAAAATTACTTAAAAAATTATTGTATCAGTTACCGGGTTCATTCCCACAGGGTCCTCCAAACGCCTGGAAACTGCAACCCATTTTTTCAAATCCGACATCTAGTATTTGAATCTTCTCCCATTTTTTCTTGAGCACCTCCTCCCGTGCTGACAGCCTCATCCACCCAGCACTGATGTCAAACTTGTCAGCCGAAATTTGTTTCTGTAAGAGACAAACTCTGGCGTTTTTCCTCTCTTACTTGACCCTTGCTTCCATAGCGTCCTCCTTGGCCCTTAGTTTCTTGTTCAACATATCCATAATCGTCTTGTAATGGTTATGAAATTTATGGAGTTCGTGTTGTTTATGGAGTTCCTTCACATGCTCGTAGTCATCATCTATGCCGACCTTCGCTTGTTTACCTTTGTCCATGATTGCCTACAACAAACCAAAAATAAGATTTCTACAATGTACTCAAATAAAATAAACGCAATGTACATAGAATACAAAACATTTTGATAGATAGATGAATCAAATAACATGTCTTTTTTTGGCATGCGTATGGTCATCATCTATGTCGATCTTCACTTGTTTACCCTTGTCCATGATTGCCTACAATAAAGCAAAAATAAGATTACTGAAATGTACTTAGATAACATAAACGAAATGTATATAAACATAAAATACCAAATATTTGAGAGACATGTGAATCAGAGAACAACCTGTTATTTTTTCGTGAAAAGAGAAATTGAAAACACTTTAGTTTAGTGTGAGACAATATTTATAGAAAATGAAAAGTTGTCAACGATCATTTGGGATTGTTGAAGTCGCTTCGTGTAGTGTGAGAAAATATTGATTACGGTTATTAATGTTTAGGAAGTTGAAGAGTTTTTTTGTATTGCAGATTTATTTGCATTGGAGATTTAATTTCGTACAACAGAATTTTGTTGTAATTGCAATTTTATGTTTGTATTGCAAATTTATTTCCATTTACATTGGAGATTTGATGTTGTGTTGCATAATTTTGTTGTAAATGCAATTTTTGTTTGATTGCAAATTTATTTTAATATTTGGATATTTAATCAATTTTGTATTGCAGATTGTTGTTAATTTATTTTTAAAAATCGTAGAAATAACGTCGTTTTAATCATGTCCTTTTTGTAGAGAATCTTTTTTGAAATCGCATCTTTAGGGTTTCTCTTTGATTTTGCTACTGAATATTTAGGGTTTCTCTTTGATTTGAGGATCAATTTTTTAATGTTTTTTTAAAAAATTTGTGGATCGATTTTCGACATGAGGATGTATAGCTACAACATTAGCAATGAGCAAGATGCGTCTGATTTCGGTCATAACTCCAATGACGAAGAAGAGGTGACGAGTCATCCTCCTCTCCTATCCTCCTATGAATGCAATGCACTTCGATGGTACGGACCCTTCCGAATATGGGACGTCGGTGGTGTGTCACTGTGGTGAGGATGCTATCATCGAAAACACCACTCATTTACCAAATCAGGGAAGAATGTTTTACACATGTCATAATTGAGATGTAAGTGTACTTCTAAAAGCATGAGTCACAATGTAGGTCGTAAATGGTTCTTCAATGGTTATCAATCATATTTGCAGTCTTGTTTACCAATTCAAGAACAAATCTGCAGGTATGCCTACTCATATTGATGTTATTAATGTCCTAGGATGGTGGGTGCCATGTTTGGAAGTGGTGGAACATGGCAGTTATGGAAGAACTGAAAAAAACTACGAAGAAAGTTACGGAACAGTCTGACTGCGCTCTTGTACAAGAGGTGACTAAGATGGAACAATTGGCAG
>OVBE01010667.1:0-14799 GCA_900406425.1 Iberis pinnata
TTTGTTTCACAATATAAGTTGTTTTCAAAAACCAAGGCAAAAAGTAAAAACTTTTATCCAAAAAGTTAAAATTGTTATGTTTTTTATTTTTAAAAATCATTTTATTATCTTTTTCATTTTTTTAATTGATAATAATAATTGCTCTAACTAAATGTAGAGATAAAAAGTGAAAAAATAAAAGGAAGGTAGAAAAACAAAAAAAAATATCTTAATATGCGCGCTTTTAAGCAAAACATCTACTAATATGAAACGGAGGTAATATTTTATTAAATTTATTAACATATATTTAGTCAGAAAAATTCTATGTATAAAGCGGCGGTAGTTACAAAGCCAGTTTTCATAATGAAAATTACTGTCGTAACGGTCTTGTAACGTTTTATGTTGTTACTTCTGTAATTTGTCTTCGATATTTTCCAAGTTTCACCACTTTTGGAAGAAAGTGACATTATTATTTTTAATTCGCTTAAACTTAATTTTATGAGTTGTTGAATTGGACCATCGAAGATGCCAATAATTTTTGTTTAAACAATTTGTTCACTATCGACCGACGTTTGCATTGGAAATAAGTCCCTTCATACACCAAACAGCCAAAGTCCCAATGCCATAGCCATCACTTGTTTTCTTTCTCATCTCATTAATAACTGTTTCCTAAATTTTTTCTCCATTTCAAGAAAAGATTTATGTACACATTGCTGAATATAAATATAATGCTACTAATCTTGAAGAATCTTGAAAAAAATATCAAAGAAGAACAAATTATGCTGTTTTTCAACAGCCTATGCGAGTACAAATTATCTTTTGGACTATTAGATCGGTTCGTTGTGGTATAAAGATTAAAATAAATAAAAAGAAGTAAAACAATCAAATTTCAAAAGTAATTGTATGCTCTTACAACATAAACAAATTATAATCAATGTCAAAAGAAAGACATTGAACCAAGCACCAATATAAAGACATAGAGAAAGACAAAGAATGATCTGTAATGGCCAAAAACAAAAATGAAAAATGAGTGTTGTCTTCTTCTTTTTGTCTTGTATCATCTAAACAAAGCTTGAATCTCTTCAAGAGTTTTGCCTTTAGTCTCAGGCACCCAAAGACTCACAAAGACAACAGTGAATCCACAAACCAAAGCATAAAGTGTAAAAGTTCCTCCACTGCTCCAAGCTAAGAGCATATTTGCAGTCATTGTGACTAACCATGAGACAAACCAATTAGCCAAAGTTGCTATACTTCCGGCTAAACCTTTTATATTCACTGGAAGAATCTGTTTTCATAATAATAACAATCAGTAAATACTAGATTGAGATCCGATTTTAACGCAAATAATATTCAGTACCTCAGACATAATCAGCCATGGAATTGGTCCCATTCCTAAAGAGCAAGCAATAACCATACCCTGTACCAAAAAAAACGATTTAGCAATTTTTAATGTTACAACAATGTATGAATGTTTATACAATAAAACTTACCACAACTCCAACTACAGAGACCATGCTTAGAATGTTGTACATGTCAGAATCAGGCGATACAATTTCCTAACAAGAGATTACAAACTCTGAATTTAAAGCAAAACTCTACAAAACATTGTGCAGAAATACTTATATCTAAAAGTACCTTGAGGTAAAATGCGATGGCTACAATCACAAGACTAATCGTCATTCCAATAGAAGAGATCTGCATTTTGAGAGTAAAAATCTCATATTTTGTTTGCATACATAATTATGAATCTCAAAGTAGTCCTTACTTACCATTAGCAGAAGTCTACGACCTGATTTATCCACCAACCATGTCGCTATTGCAGTTGCTATTACCTGAACAACACCTACTCCAAATGTTGCTACATTACTCGATGAGACCCCTAAATCAAACAAAGAAGCAGAGTAAGAGATCTCTCTTTTAGGAACATTCCAATAATCAAGACAGTGATTCAACCTAACCTGCAGATATGAAAATTGTACTTGAATAAAACAGAACTCCATTAATTCCTCCAAGTTGTTGAAGTATAAGCAATCCTATACCAACCTAGATTACAAGAAACATGTGAGTTTCTCTCACATTGAGACAAATTAGTTACAGAGGTAAAGAGGAATTGATACC
The DNA here is from genome assembly GCA_900406425.1 of Iberis pinnata. NCBI lineage: Eukaryota > Viridiplantae > Streptophyta > Magnoliopsida > Brassicales > Brassicaceae > Iberis > Iberis pinnata. The sequence continues at coordinate 2,098 of OVBE01010667.1, forward strand.
ATCAATGGGAAATAGTATCTTCTACGCTTGAGATCTACAAACCGAATAGCAGAACGTTTGCTAGATGATGCCACAGATCTCTGTATATTTAAAGAATAATCATTTAGCAAATGGTGTACTCATTAAACATTGAAACCAGCATCATGTTTCAGCATAGCCATTACCTTGATTTCATTAACCTCAATGGTAATATCAGTATCAAATCCGCGAAGAACTTGCAACGAAGTTTCAAAATCATCTGTCAATCCCATCTTAGCCTACATTTATGAAGCCAAAGAAAAGGAGAGAGAGAGTAAACACTAATGCAACACACACAACAGTATAAGCAATACAGTCTTAAAGGAAGGCTTACCAGCCACCGAGGAGATTCAGGAATGAAGAAAAGACCCGGTATCAATAATGTACATGGCAATACTCCTAAAGATAAAGAAGACAATCAAGAATGTAACCAGACTGGTATAGTTTCTCTCAATCCAAGTCAAAAGATGTTATGAGAGTGTTACCCAAAACTGCAAGAATTCTCCATGGAACAAAGAGACCAAGTAAATAGGCCAACATTATCCCAATTGTTACAGAAAGCTATAAACCACAAAACATACGAAGTTCAATGTTGATATGAAGAATCATAAGATGCAACAAGGGAAAAGTGAAGCTAAGTAAACATGTGACAAACCTGGTTTACTGAACCTAAGGTTCCTCTCATGGCCTGTGGAGCGATCTCTGCGATATATACAGGCACCTAAATCTCCATCAAAGTTGTGTAAACATATTTTGATTACATTAAATCAAATTAAAAGTTGATGAAACCCAAAGAACTAGTATTACCGTATAAGAGATTATCCCCACGCCAAAACCTTCTAACAATCGTCCCATGTAAAGAAAAGAAGTATCCTAAGCCAAGGAGAATGACTTAAAGAGTTGGATAAATAGGCCAACAATATCAGAATCTTGAGAACAAAAGATACTTACTTTTGCAAATGATATCGAAAGCCAGCCAATGATATTGGGAATTGCAGCTATCATAAGTGACTGTCAAAAGAAAGAACGAAAAAAATACTAATCAAGATACTCCAAGAAAGAAGATATCATATGACAATATCATCACAAAATGAGAAGAATTTAAGATTGTTTTACCCCTTTTCTCCCAACGTATTCAGCAATCTGACCACTAGCAATTGCTCCAACCATAGNCAAGATACTTACTTTTGCAAATGATATCGAAAGCCATCCAATGATATTGGGAATTGCAGCTATCATCAGTGACTGTCAAAAGAAAGAAAGAAAAAAACTAATCAAGATATTACAAGAAAGAAGATATCATCACAAAATGAGAACAATTTAAGAATCAAGAAAACAAACCCCTTTTCTCCCAACGTATTCAGCAATCTGACCACTAGCAATTGCTCCAACCATAGCACCCACATTGGATAGAGACCCAAACACAGAGTACTAAACATCAAACATCAAACCTTTAAAGTCATAAAACTATTGAACAAGAGTCTGAACAAAATAGAAAAAGAGGGGACCTTTTTACCTCTGATACAGTTAAGCCAAGATCTTTAGTAATAGCAGCTTGAGTTGGAGACGAATAGCCACACTGAAAATCAAAAATCCAAAACTTTCTCAGTTTTTACTTTTTAGTCAATGGAGNCTTTAAAGTCAGAATCATAAGAAAATAAAGGCACAAAATAGAAAAAGATGGGACCTTTTTACCTCTGATACAGTTAAGCCAAGATCTTTAGTAATAGCAGCTTGAGTTGGAGACGAATAACCACACTGAAAATCAAAAATCCAAAACTTTCTCAGTTTTTACTTTTTAGTCAATGGAGCAAAAATCACATTCAAAGTTCCATTTGATCAGATTAAGAAGGTCTTACAGTGAAACCGAATTGAATAGGACCAAGAGCAACAATCAAAACACAAGCTAGAACAGAAATTGAACTGTCACGAATAACTTGAGAAGATTCCAACATACTAGATTGTCTAGAACCCATCCGATACCAACTTCCTGTGTGTAAAAAAGGTCGCCGAAGATCATTCCTCCCTTCCTCTGTATCATCTCTATTACTCATCTTCCTAATCTATAGAAAGATTGGGAAAATGTGGATCTTAAACTAAAAATGAAAAAAAGATGGAGCTTTCTTGTGGTTTTTGTATGATGTAGAAAATTTCAACTTGGGAGGAATTATATAAAGGAGAAAATTCGAAGGATGTGTTTTGTTTTGTTAAGAAATCAATAATACATCATGGTTTTGTCGATTGTGTGAGCCAATGGGAGAGACGCGGACAGTTTCAGAGTTTTCGACCTACCATTTATAGAAATAGTACGGTTTCTCTTTCTTTCTTTTCTTTTTTTCTGTAATGTCGACCGAATAATAACTGAATTTTATCACATATATCAACTATATAAAAAATAAAATAAAAAAACATATCAACTTCATGGAGTAGATTAAGTTCCTCGAAATAATAATTTTATAACGAATACAATCCACTAGAAGTTTTATCAAATAATCATTTTGAATTACTGGATTTCAATAGATTTATTAGATCAAGTTGACGCATGTTCGCATATATTTATGACCACTAATAATTGCTAACATTTGTTTATCTTTTTTTTGGTAAGCAACATTTATTTATCTTATAGATATATACATAAACTCATGAAAGAACTCTCCAAATTTATTTTATTTTTGTCTGAAATTCGTTTATTAGGTCGGTATGTAAATACAAAATAAAAACAAAACTTCAAAAAACTATTTGTTGCATAAACATATATTTATATATTTATATATATATATATATACATTATATAAGTGGTTTAGTGGTTGTATTATTGTTGTTGCCTTGTTATCAGATCAAAAATCGAACATGACCACTCTTATAAGGAATGCATTTTCTTCTATTTATGGAAATGAGGCTATTGGACCGGTTCATTATAGCCTAGAAATTAATGTTCCAAAAACAATGCATATATTTTGCGTTAAAGACATGCATAATTTTGATTATATAAATAGCATAAATAGACTACACAAAGTATGGATGGACATTTGCTAAATCGGTTTGATCTTAATTCATATTATTCGAGTTTTATACAATAAATTTATTTATAACGCTTCATATTTTATTTCGGTTGAGTTTATTTAATTTTCAGTTATTTTGGTTGTAGAAAATAAATTATACTCGGGACTAAATTTTGATTTTGATAATACTTGAAGAAATTGAGTTCGGTTTGCATTTGGACAAAAAAATAACAAATATATACTTAGTTTAATATTTTTAGTTGATAATAAAATTTTGCATTATATTTCACTATAATTTTAACATATTACATGTGGTTTTACATATTTAATTAACATAGTGTTATTTGATTTTTTTTCTTATTAATTCGGTTAATTTGGATAATCTAGTTAACTTGAATAATTCAATAGGCTTTCATATAATTCGGGTTGTTTTGGTTTTGAGGTTTTGAGGTTTAAAATTTTCTATATTATTTGGATAAACTTATAGTCTAGTTAAATTTTGAATTTAAATAATTTAATTCTAATTTGGATTTTCGTTCAAAATTTGTCCATCCCATCAAAATGTTTTATAATCAAAGCTAAAATAATTATTTTTGTTAGAAAAACTGTAAATCAAGAGAAACCTAATTTAGGTGGAATAAGCCACGACAAAAAAGGCAGTAGATACCAATACCAAACACGTCTTATTTGGGGTGTTATGATTTATTATGGCTTAACATATAATATTTGGTGACCCCAAATCCCCAAATGTAGATCCGCATATATATTTAAATGCATAACTTGTTCTCCTCTCTCACGTGTAAGTGCTTATGTTCTCTGCTAACGTTTCGAGTCCCGACACGATCTTTCCGTTTGATTGTCCCACTATGCTTAGTTGGAGTTTTCTCAGTCGACGTCGACGATGCTTGTATTTTATTTGAAAAACAATTTCAATATTTACTTCGTAGATTTTCTTTACTTTTTAAATAAACTTTTAGTTCTATGTAAGGATTAATGTTTTACATACTTTTGATCTTATTTCCGCAATTTTATTAGAAACTCTAGTCTTAATTAATTTAATTTTACATCCGTTGATAGAAATCCTATTGGATTCTTAAAAAAAATTGGTCTCCACCGCATCCCAATTCATACTCTTATCTACAACAATTTTGTAATTTGAAAAATCTTTCTTAAACTAGAAACAATCACAAGAATCCATACTTCTTACCTCCAAATCTAGAACTGGAGGGACCGTAAAACCAGATTTAGTTAAAACCGAGTTTAAAACGTTTAAATCTTAAAATTAACGGAGTTGAGTCGAAACTCTTTCTTTAATTCTAAAAATTGTCTGTAGTAAGACGGTTTTTCGCAATTTTAGAATCTCAGGATACAACCGTTAAACGTCTTTATTAAGTTGTACTCTTAATAAAGCCTATCGACCTTAGTACATGTGAATACTCCCGAGACTTCGGAGCGGGGTATTTATTGGAACAACGTTTGAAGATTTTGTCGGTACTTTTTTTAATCTCTTTATTCAATGAAACCACTTTGTTTTCTGATGTTGATTGAGAAAAAATGGATGAGAAAAATAAATGGTGGAAGTCCCTATTTATAGGAGATGAAAATGTGTCATGTGAAAGGATGTGACCCTTGGTGAAAAGACACACCCATTTGTTGCACATTTTCAATTGGTGACTTTTCACCTTAAGCTACTTTACTCCTTAGTTCACTAAGTTTGAGTGTTAGCTGACCAGTCCACCCAACTCGGTTAGTACTCATTCAGCTCATTGAATTTGGTTGAGCTGCCTTTTTACTCACCTAGCTGAGCTAGCTAATCTTTCCAGCTAATTTAGCTCATTTAGTTGTCTAATTTCTCATTCAAATTTACTTCAATTTTGACAAAAACCACTTTGTCAAAAATGAGTTCCAACAAGAACATGTTCGGAAACATATAGCTTTGATGCTAGGTTGCGTTTCAAGCCTTCATTATCTAGTAGTTTTAAGGAGAAATCTGGTTAAAGCATTGAGAAGGAAAGACAAATAATTAACACATAAAGAATGAAGTAAAACATGATTCTCCAAGTTTTAAACAATGACCATGAAGCTTGAAGATGAAGTTTCTATACTGAAGAAACAAAACATGAGGATGCTTGAACAACTCAACCTGACTCTTGCTTTACAATCATTGAAAAGAAACATAGCATCTTCTCCAATCACGTTGTATTTCTCAAAATCAGAGGCCATTGAAACATCTTCTCCAATCACGTTGTAAAAGTCAGAGGCTAATGGTACAACGCAATTCCTAAAAATAAAAGTAATCGATTTCAGCACCTATTTATGATCCCCACCCCATCATATGAGTAACAAGAAATGGACATACATTTCATCAAGAATAATAAAAAAGTGCAGGATTAAACTAAGAAGCTACTTGAAATAAGTTTTTCTGATTTCTCTAAAGCAATCTACATATCAGAGCAATAAGTGTTAATCCTACTTCTTCTAACAATATCCAACAATACAAAAATAAAATTCAATAAAAAAGATCTCAACAACTACTGAATGAATTGCTTAGAGGTAGAGAATGGGTCCATCTTTAATCACTAAACCCATACTAAATCATCTCCATTGAAATCGAACACAAGATTTAAAGCAAATCGAACAAGGAAAAGTTAGATCCAAAATCGACAAACAAGCAAAAATCCCGAAACCAAATCACTCATAAACCTTTGTCGAATCTGCGAGGGCACCAACCATCATCACAACAAAAACTGAAAAGCCACATTAATGAAAGGACTATTTATGCCATTAACCAAAATTGAATAAGAAGTTGCAGGACACTAAAAGTTAATCTAACCAATTGTGCCCCTCGTTAACTCATCAAGAATGAAGTGAAAATCCTACTTAACATATTTTCCCATTCATGTATTACCCGGTTTGCACTAAAGTGCATCACTGAGAGACTATCGAGGTATATGTGAAATGGATCAAGAAAAGTGAGCCCAAACGATGTAAGTGAATTCTAAAACCATAATATTTCTCATGATAGTGTCAAATATAGCACAATATTTAGCTTCACTTGACAAATTATAGATTCTTGATAAAGTTATAACCTAATTTAAATCTCTAAAACTTCAACAAAAAAAAAGAATCAGCGGATGAAAATGATACCAAAGCAATGATCGAGAATAAGTCAGACAACATTTTCAACCGTCGAAGAAGACGAAGACAAAATATCCTGACAAAGATAGCATCATTTCGAGCCTACAGAGTCTCTCATCGCATAGAAATCCATTGCAACTGAAGAGGAATAAGGATTTCTAATCGGCTGGATATACTTAAGCGAGATTAATATCTAATTAGATGAATTATACAAGTTTAGGGTTTGGTGAGGAGAAGGCGAGTTGGAATCCGATGAGTTGGGAAGATTTTAAGATTGAAAGAGATGGAGAAATAAGAGCTAAATAAGCCATGTTTGATCAGAGAAGAGTAAGAAAACAAAATTGATTAAGTAACGATTCACATCTCCTCCTGCAACAATAATCATCTACATTTTCTCTCTATCTCGCTCAAAAGTTGACACCTGACAGTTAAGAATTGATTATAAAAATCCTTGGATAAGAATCGATTCTCATTCTTCTCTTTTTCTTTTCACATTTTTCAATTATTTGCTTCCTAAGAAACTCTAAAAATCCCCTTAAGACACTCCAATGGAGATGGTCTTAGAGATAAATTCTTGATGTCCTCCAAAATACCATAACTCTCTGTAATTTTCACTTTTGTTGAAAAGGCTTTTGTTATGGTTTGAGAGTCTGCTTCAACGATAGACCTTGAAATTCCCCAAGTTATAGGTTGTTCCATTGATTCACGAACTACTAGGCATTAAGCCATTAACAGAGACTTAACGAAGCATTCTACTTTCGATAGCTTGATAGGGGCTTGACATGGTGATCTCAGAATTGCAGCTAATCATGTCCGCTTTTAAGAGGTACACTAGGTTGCGTTTGTTTGGCATTGCGTCACTGAGATAAAGGCAACATTAGAGTCATTGAGATCCTTTGACAAACGAGCTTGGAATTGGTTGGCCATCTTGCCATTCACGAGCATTTAGTAGAGCTTTCTCAAGCGTATATACTTCCGAAAAGAAACGGTTAGTAAATATTCGGGTGTTCCTTGCAAGCCACATAGACCAATTTATCCAAGTTGGTAAAATCGATATATTAATTCCTTTTGGAGGAAGGCTTGCGATTCTCGATAATATCATCCAAATTGATGGGAATGGATACAGTGGGGAAGGTTGAGTGAAGTCAGCAACGGAGCCAGCCTCCATACCTTTTCACATACTTACAGTCAAGAAAAACATGTTGAATTGATTCTGAGTGACCACAGGGGATACATGATGGGTTTTGAGTAATTTCCTGAGATCATAAACGCTCACTCACCGGCAAAGAATTATGAATAGATTTCCATAATAGCAATTTAATTTTGTTTGTAATTTCCTTAGTCCAAATTGATGAGTTCCAGCCAACCAAGTCAACAAAACTAACATTATGCTTTTTTCCTTTCACAAATGGTTGAAGCATATCCGGTCTTCATTGAGAGCTTGAGAGAAACAATAAAGAAGAGAATGTCTATTGAAAAACTTTCATTTTTACTTAATCGATAATGTTTTACAATCATTCAACTTTTATATCATAACACAACCAACAGAAAAGCAGCAGGTGTCTTAGCAGCACATGGTCTCGTTGTTCTCTAGGTGATGAAATCGATTCTTCAGTTAGATTTGATGAGCTGTGATTGCCGTACGAGCATCACACATTCTTTGTGTCGTTGAAGCTGTTGGAGACTCTGTTTTGCGTGATGAAAAGGATGATGCGCAATGGGCTTGAGTTGGTGAGGCTTTGCATTCGAATTGGGCTTTTGTGTCTGGCCCAATTCGCTCTTGATAGTTTGAGCTGAAACTCCCCCTCAAACTGAAGTCGGGTGGAAATACGACTCCCAGTTTGAAACGAAGATCAGTGAATGGTTCTTGGGCAAGTGACTTGGTAAATATATCAGCTAGTTGATGAGATGCTGATATGTGCTTGACAACAATTTCATCAAACGCAACCTTTTCTCGGACATAATGGAAGTCAACTTCAAAGTGTTTTGATCTTGAGTGTAGAACCGGATTCGCAGTGAGGTAAACGGTAGAGAGATTATCACAGAATAGTTCAGGAACAGTGGCTTGTTGCAGACCAATTTCTTTTAACAGAGACACAATCCAGGTTATCTCAGATGCAGCAATAGATAGAGTTCGATACTCTGCTTCAGTTGATGATTTGGAGACTGTCGGATGTCTTTTGGCTGACCACGAAACAATATTTGAGCCAAGAAATGAACAGAAACTTCCTGTAGAGCGTCTTGTATCTTTGCATCCAGCCCAGTCACTGTCGCTATAGCATCTAAGAACAGAGTTAGTTGATGAAGACAGATTGATACCCATTGAAAGAGTGCCTTTTAGGTATCTAAGGATTCTCTTGAGTAAAAGAAAATAAGAAACCATTGGAGAGTGCATTTTTTGGCATACAAAATTGACTGAGTACTGGATATCTGGTCTTGTGATGGTGAGATATTGTAACTTGCCTGCTAAACTTCGAAAGTATGTAGGATCAGAGAACAGAGTTTGTGTACCAGTAAGTTTATCAAGCTTCAGTGGTAGTGGTGTAGCAATAGGTGCACAATCTTTCATTCCTGCATTTATCAATAGGTCAGTAGCATATTTTTCTTGATTTAAGAACATACCATCATAATGAGTATGAGCCTGAATTCCAAGAAAATAGTGTAAAGGACCTAAATCTTTCATTTTGAACTTTGAGCTGGGAGCTGTAAGGAGTTCCTGTAACAAGGTGTCATTATTACCAGTGAGTATCATGTCGTCAACATACAAGAGAATGTACATTACATTCTTTCCCTTGATGTAAATGAACAGAGAAGGATCTCTGATACTGCATATGAAACCAAACTGAATCAATAAAGAAGTGATTTGTTAAACCAAGCACGAGGAGCTTGCTTTAGTCCATAAATTGCCTTTTTGAGTTTACATATGTAGTCTGGCTTAGTTGGATCCTCAAAACCAGGAGGCTGATTCATATAAACAGATTCATATAGGTCACCATGAAGGAAGGCATTCTTCACATCAAGTTGTTGTAATTTCCATTTTTGAGTGACATCAACATGAAGGATGAGTTTAACAGTGGTAGTTCTGACAACTGGGCTGAATGTCTCGACATAATCCACACCTTGTTCCTGTTCAAAACCTTTGGTAACTAGCTTGGCTTTGAGCCTGTCAAGAGAGCCATCAGAGTTGAGCTTTGTACGAAATACCCATTTGCAGCTGAGTGGTCTGACTGATGCATTAGGTGGTACTAGGACCCAAGTACCAGTATCTAGAAGATTGTTGAATTCTTCTGTCATAGCAGCATTCCATCCTTGATCTTTTAAGGCTGATTTAACTGACTTGGGCTCAGGATAATTTGTCTTGACAGTTAGCATAGCATATCTGGGATTAGGTTTAAAGACACCTGCTCTAGCACTTGTGACCATCTGGTGAGTGGAATCAGTAGAGATATGTGCAGCTGAAGAGACAAGACTTAAAAGAGGAAAGTCATCTTCAGTAAATAGAGGAGCATTACTGACTGGAATTGAGTCTGATGAAGTTTCTGAATCAGTGGTTACTGCAGAGCCTGGTACTTGATTATTTGAGAGATCTGGATTTTCAGTATCCTCTTCAAGGACTTCTGAAGCATGTGATTCTGATTGAATTTGAGCTGGTGAAGGAAGGACTGAATCATCAATATTTGTAGCCTCTGAAATAGTTGAAAGAAGAGGGGTTGACAACCAGGCATTTAGTAATGGACTGGAGACAGCATGATACAGGTGTTTATATTCAGCAGCATAAGGAAACTTTGATTCAGCAAAGAGTACATGTCTGCTGATATAGACCTTACCTGATGGAAGATGAAAGCATTTGTAACCTTTGTACTTAATGTTGTATCCCAAGAAAACATACAGAAGAGACTTTGGATCAAATTTGTGTGATGCATAAGGTCGAAGATAAGGATAACAACCACATCCAATTACTCTTAATGCATAGTAAGTAAGTTGTTTGCCATACAGAAGTTGATGAGGACTTTTGTTGTTGTTAAGAACTGATGAAGGTAGTAGATTACTCAAGAATGCAGCTGTGAAGAAAGCTTCAACCCAGAGAAAATGAGGAATCTGCTGTGGTATAGCATAGATAACCCAAGTTCAGTAATATGCCTATGTTTCCTTTCAGCAAGGCTATTTTGCTGGGGTGTATAAAGACAAGAAATTAGCTGTTTGATCCCATTGTTGGCTAGATGAGACATGAATTTGGTACTAGTGAATTCTCCACCTCCATCACATTGAAAGGCAGTAATTTTTGTTTGTAATTGAAGCTCAACCATCTTTTGAAACTGAACAAATGTAGTGAAGAAATCAGATTTGCATTTGAGTGGATAGAACCATGTGTATCTTGAGAAATTGTCAATAAAGTTAACATAAAACCGAAATCCTTGATTTGAAACAATAGGAGAGGGTCCCCATAGATCACAGTGAACACGTTCTAGGGGCCTGCTTGAAACAAAATCAGAAGATAGAAAAGGAAGTCTTGAAAGCTTTCCTAACTGGCAAGCATCACATAACTGAGGGCTTGATTTATTCATTGTTATCAACTTGTCCTTGACCAACTGCTGCAACACTTCTTTATGAGGATGACCAAGTCTTTGGTGCCATATTGCTTCATTTGTTGATTGTTGTCTAGTTGAATAAAACACCATGAATTTAACATCCTCCAGAAGGTACAGATCATTGTGTCTTCTGCCTTGAGTGAGGTGATGTTTTGTCAGTTTTTCCTTAATGTATACATAATCAGAGTCAAATGTGAGTTCACAGGGATAATCATATGTGAGTTTAGAAACAGATAAGAGTGATTTAGTGATGTCAGGGCACACCAAAACACCATCCAGGGGAATGTTACCTTGATGAGTTGACAAAACAGCAGATCCAGTGTGAGTTATGGGCAAGAAATCACCATTGCCCATAATCACTGAATCATCATTTGTATAAGGTTGAGCAGTGGAGTTAGTGATATGCGCAGTGGTACCAATATCTGGATACCACTCATTACCAGCTGCAGATTCTTGTTCTGTAACACGCATTGCAGTAAATGCAGTGGGAAGTTCTTCTTGTTGATATTATTCATCAAACCGATTGTAGCACTTGTAGGCTGAATGACCATATTAACCACAAATTTGACATGTAGGCCTTGTGCCTGAGTCTGTTGAAGGTGAGGTAGATGTGAACTGTTGCTGAAAACCACATCCTCTGGTGGAATAAAAACCTCTGCCACGGTTACCTCCTCTGAAGTTGCCTCGGTAATTGCCTCTTTGACCACGTCCTCTGTTATTGTAGCCTCTGCCAGCGTGATAAGCTAGATGTGGAGAGACATCAGATGTTTGCACATAGCTTTGTAGTTTGCTGTCAAAACTTATCAACTTATAAACAACATCCTCAAAACTCAGACTTGAAGTATCTACAGAGTTTTCAATAACAGTAGCAATTGACTCATATTCTTTTCCCAAACCTTTCAAGGCTCCATAAATCATTTCTTCTTCAGAAATAGAAGAGCATATTTAATCAAGTTGATCACAGATGGTCTTGATTTCAGTTAAATATTCCTCCATAGGTTTCTGTAATTTTTGTGCAGATTGCAACTTTCTTTGTAGATCTAGTTTTCTAGTGGCAGAGACTCTATTATACTTTTTAGCCAATCCTAACCAAACATCTTGAGCAGAAGATATACCATAAACTGACCTGAGAGCTTCCTCAAAACAAGATCCATAGATCCAGGCCATGATCAGCTGGTCATTCTGCATCCAGTTAGAAAATTCTGGGTTTGGGACTTCCTTTGTAACATCGCATGTCCTCTCAATGACAGTGGAGGCAGGACGTGCAGACAACCCAGTGACATGACCCAGTAGTTTTTGGCTGGACAAGAAGGACTCAAATTGTAGTTTCCATATGAGATAGTTTGAAGAACAAAGCTTTAAGGTAACGCATTGAGAAATACTTAGTGCTGAGGCTGGAACGGTGTTTGTTGTGCCCTCCATAGCTCTAATACCATGAGAGCTTGAGAGAAACAATAAAGAAGAAAATGTCTATTGAGAAACTTTCATTTTTACTTAATCGATAATGTTTTACAATCATTCAACTTTTATATCATAATACAACCAATAGAAAAGCAGCAGGTATCTTAGCAGCACATGGTCTCGTTGTTCTCTAGGTGATGAAATCGATTCTTCAGTTGGATTTGATGAGCTGTGATTGCCGTACGAGCGTCACACATTCTTTGTGTCGTTGAAGCCGTTGGAGACTCTGTTTTGCGTGATGACAAGGATGATGTGCAGTGGGCTTGAGTTGGTGAGGCTTTGCATTCGAATTGCGCTTTTGTGCCTGGCCCAATTCGCTCTTGATAGTTTGAGCTGATATTTATTGAATAATTTTCATCTATGGTATGGAACCATATTAGTGTATCAACAACCCCAAATTTTCTTGGCTTTAAGCATAAAATATCATTTTCCCATTTTGGAAGAAGAGCTGCATTTTTTATCGATTCCAAACAAATGAATGTGGCTTTAGCAAA
>OVBE01010668.1:0-14798 GCA_900406425.1 Iberis pinnata
ACGATCAGCAAGGATGAGTGAGATCTTGGTACCTTTTATGTCCGTCATACCCAACCTCTTAGCTACAAAAAGAGGCCTAAGATTCACACTGGATCCCAAATCACATAGAGATCTTGCAAATGTGATTTCACCGATCTCTAATGATAGAACAAAGCTTCTTGGATCTCCAAGTTTCTTAGGCATACGATTCTGTAGTATCGAGCTACATTCTTCTGTGATTATCATCGCTCCTTCTTCTAAAGTGATCTTTCTTGTGAGCATGTTCTTGACATATTTCCTTAAAGAAGGAATCATTTGACAAGCATCAGAGAATGGCAATCGATCAGTCAATTCCTCGATCATTTCTTTGCACTTTGCATCTCCTATATCCTTTCTAGAATTCTTTGGTTGAATTGGGTATGGAACCTTAGGTTTGTAAACTCGAACTGGAGTTTTAGCAATTTGGGGAGTTAGATCGATTGATCCATGCTTGGAGTGATCGATCTCTTTTGTTTTCAAATATGTAATCGACGTATCAATCGATCGATCCATCTGGGATCGATCAATCATTTTTACGTAACTCCCTTCCTTAATAGGATCAATCGATCCATCTTGGATCAATCGTTCTAGTGAATCTGGGGTTTTCCAAATTTTTGGATCGATCGATCCATGCTTGGGTCGATTGATCTCAACCTCTGCATCTTTTCCAAATTTTTCCAAACTCGTCTTTTCTGCAGGTTTTTCGGTTTATTCGACCATAATTTCATCAGCTTTTTCTCTTACAACAAGAGACTTCCCACTTCTCAATGTAACAGCGTTCACAAACTCCTCCTTAGAACTTGAACCAGACATTCCAGAAAGAAAACTGGTTGGTCTCTTAATAGCTTCAGCGGTTTGAATCACTTGAGGTGCAATTCATAAAGTCCCTAGGGACTCCATCATGCTTAACAGTGCTGCATGTAAATGTCTATGTGATCCATGGGGTGCTTAGTAGAAAGACCACGGAATTCACTTTGGTATTTGAGCTGAATGAGCTGGAACCGGAAATTATAATCCTGTCTCTAAGGTTGACGAGGATGAAGAGCATTCTGATTGGTTCATGCTTTAAACCTAAAACTACATTGCAGAGAAAAGATCCTTGTAGTATAGTAAAGGGTCGATGTTCACGTGGCCAGTTTGAGTTAAAATCTAAGCTCATTCCAATCATAAAAACATCTCCAAATGTCGATTAACTTTTGGCTCCTCTGCTGAACGTTTCTTCTGCATTTGTCAAATAGCATCCATTTTGTGCAAAAATCCAACTTTTTGCTCCAGAACGTCCAAAACATCTAGAAACATGAAAATATGCCATAAACACATGGAAAATACTCGAATGATGCCAAATATAAAGTATAAATACCCACTAAAAAGCATCAAAATCGAGTGATATCAATTCCCCCAGACTTAAATCACACCGTCCCAGTGTGAAAATATACCCAAGAGAAGGAATAATGAACATAAAATAAATAGATAAAACGAATAGTTCAAAAGAGTTTCAGTACTTACCTGGAACAAGAGATTGGATGGTTTTTAACACGAAGGATCTATCGATCTCTAACAACGTTTTAAAAGGATCCATGGGCATGGATCGATCGATTGATATGTCCCACCTAATTTCCTGAATTTTTCTGAAACATCTCTTAAACTCAAAACTAAAAATTAATAGATTAGTAAACTAAATAGGATTGACTCTAATCAAAAACCAAATAAGAAAACAAATTAGTGGATTGCCTCAGACTCAACGCATTTTTTAACGTCTATAGCTAGACTCACTTTACCTTCTAAGCTGAATCTAATTTAGCACCAATAGGGGCAATAGTTCTACCATCCATCTCCGAGATCTGCAACTTCATCATCTTATTCATTGATGCCTTTTTGAAATCCATTCCCTTGTCTTTAAAATCGGAATTCTAACTTTAGAGAATGGTTTTGGAAAACCCTTACTCTTCACCCTATACTCAACCCATTCTTCACTTGATAACTTGGGAAGCAAAGTCAGCTGAGAATCCTTTTTGACTTTTTCAAATTCCCTTCACCTTTATTATTATCTTTTGGAGCTTGTTTTGGAGCACCTTTTCGTCTTTCTTGATCAGTCAAAACCAACTCAGCATTCTGATCGATCTTTTGCAAGCTTATCTTACCCCATTTTCTTTATCCTTTGGGTTGAACCCTTGATTGGAACTTGAGATTCCTTGTTCATGACCTTAACATCAGAGTCTTCAGGTTTGGTCTGAGAAGCTTGCACCACTTTTACCTCTTTGATCATGATGATCCTTAATGTAGGTATGTAAGGTACTAAGGGATAATAGTACATTTTCTAGATGTAGTTGAGATAGATTCGCTTCATAGGAACATGCATCACAGCTCCTACTGATGCTAAGAACGGTCTCCCTAGAACTAGCGATCCTTATGAATTTCCATTTGTGTCAAATACATGGAAATAAAAAAAAACTGTGCATTCTCATACTTGCACCATAACATCTGCCACAAAACCACTTGAAGACACGACATAATTGTTAGTCAATGCAAATGAAATTCGCGAAGGTCTGATATGCTTAAGTCCCAACTTTCAGCGACCATCTTTGACATGACGCTGAAATTAGCACCAGTGTTACAAAGCGATTCTTTGAAAAGGACTCCATTAACCTTTATTGGAATCACGAATTCACTTGGATCTTCTAACTTATGAAGTCTTCTTAATGGAAGAAATTGCTGAGAAACAACATCATAATACACATGTTCTTTATTAGGGGCTTGAGGTCTATTTGGGGACGACGTCTGAACTTTTGCAAGTTGCTTGGAAGTTTGTCCAGATTTCAGAGGTGGATTAATCGATCCTTGAGTGGATCGATCGATCTCTTTACTTTTCGGAAACTGGTCCGATGGATCTATCAATCTGGAATGGATCGATCGATCATTTCTTTCATCATTTTTTGGACCGGTTGGATTGATCGATCTAGGTTGGATCGATCGATCTAAATCTTCTGTGTTTTTCCGTATTTTTGGATCAATCAATCCCTCCCTGGATCGATCGATCTGAACCTCTGTATCACTTCCCAAATTATGAAAATCTGCAGATTTTGCAGATTCATCATCCTTTCCATCAGATCTGAGCCGCTTGTACATCTAGCTTTTTCTTTCACATGAGTAGACAAGGATTCGAACTTGTTATTCAAATCGTTTTACATACCATCCAGCTTCACATTCAGATTCTTTTCAGATTGTTGTTGACACTCCAAGATATGTTTCAGCATTAATTCCATTTTGTTCTCTTACTGAATCTAAGGTTGAGCTACTTGTTTGAAACCAGGTTGAGAGGTTTGTTGAAAACCACATGATTCGCAACGTTTGTACTCCTCCATGATAGATTACCTTTTGTAACATGGATTGTACCCTTGGTTGTAGACTCTTTGTCCTTGGCTATTAATATAGCTAACCTCTTCAATGTTCTCAAGTTCATTGATTGCAAAGCAATCATGTTCAACTTTCTCTACACCCTCAGCAAAACAGACATGCTTCTCATTTTGTTTCTTGGGAAACTTATTAAGAATCTCCTTTACCTCTGCTAATCTATAAGAATCTGAACTAGATGATCGCACTCTTCGGTCATAGTCATGATAATGGTTGTTTTTTCTAAAAGCAAGGTTTTCAATTAGCTTCTAGGCTTTATTCACGGGTTTAGTCATAAATCACCATTGCTAGCTGTATCTAGAGAGATTTGATACTTATGATCTATGCCTCTGTAGAAAGTGTTGAGGAGATTCAATTCATAAAATCCATGATGGGGACAATCCCAAAGGTACTCTTTAAACCCATCCCATGCTTCATAAAAGGATTCCACCGGTCCTTGCTGAAAATGAGAGATCTTACTTCTCAAATTATTGGTTATGGTGGAGGTGTAAACGTGATTCAGAAACTTGGCTTTACACTCATCCTAATTCTCCATTCAGTTAGAAGGTAACAACTTAAGCCACCTCGGAGCTCTATCATCTAGAGAATGATTGAAGAACATACAATGCACGGAGTTTATAGAGACTCCATTCAGTTGAGTTGTGCTGCAAATGTCTTTAAAACTATCGATATGATCTATAGGATGCTCAGTAGACAACCCATGGAACTTGTTTTGTCTTAGAAACTTGATGAGCTGAAACGGGAACTGGTAGTCCTGTCCCTGAGGCTGTCGAGGGTGAGAGCATTCCAGTTGACTAGGAAAGCTTCAGGGTTGTTGAAGTCGCCAATAAGTACCCTATTTTGGTGAGTTGGGCAATTTTGATTCAGTCCATGGAGGACTTGCTTGCCATTATCGCCATTACCATCGCCTAGATTGGCGTTTCCAGCTCCTCAATTTGCATCTCCTTCTAGCTGTACCAGCGGCAAATGATTGTCATTTCCTCCTTGTTGGTTGAGCGCCAACTGTCTTATTTGTTCCAGTCTTGGAGGGTTTTGGAGAACTGGAACTACTGGAATGATCGGATTCATAATGATGTTTTCATCCATTGTTGTGGATGAACTAGAGCTTCTTCGAGATTTTCGGTTTGAATGTTCTAGTCTTGTGAGTTCTTCTTTTGTGAGGTTGAGCAATTCAGATGATTTTTCAGATCTCTTGGTCACGCACCTTCAAATCTAAAACAATAAGAAATAATGAGATTAGTACAGAAAATAAAAATCCTAGACTAGACTCTAAGAAAAACTTAAAATGCACTATATTGGTTCCCGTTAACGGCGCCAAAAATCTGATAGGTTCAGGTTTTAATCCTAAATCTACAATGCAGAGAACAAATTCTCGTATTATAGCAAAGATTCGAATCCCACAAGAACCAGATAGTGCGACTCTCAGTTAAAAATCTATTCTAGCTAAAATAAAAGTAAAAGAAATATTGTTTGTCGAAACGATTGAAAGTTAAAACGAATGATTCAAAACGAATGTAAACCAATGAAATAAAACTCTAAGCGAGAGGGAAGTTCCACATGTATTCAGGTTTGAAGTTCAGGTTGACAAGCAATATTAACAATGACAATAGTTCTCATCTCAAAAGACGACAATAGACTAATCTCCTCCCGAAGTATTAGATCCCTATGATAGAATTTCTAGAAATAAAGACTAACCTTATCCCAAAATCTTAGATCTCTAAATCAGGCAATTAAATCATGCAGTGATTACAAATTTAATATGTTCATAAGCATCAAAGACGAGACTCCTGCAAGTAGAGACACTTATTCATCTAGACTATGTCAGATTAAATAAACCAAATCCCTTTGTATTTATTAACCTAAAATAACGAACTAGGTGATCAAGATAATTGAAGCAATGATAACAAATCTAGACTAAGGACCTTACAAATTAAATCCATTAAAGTCAAACCCTAACCATCAAAACCTGATTTTCCTGGGAAATCCCTAAAACCTAACAAATAGACTACTCAGACATAGCCAAGCAGTCAACAATCATCAATAGAGAAAACATATTCAAAAACCAGATTGAATAAAATAAGAAGAGAGTTTAGAATTCTTCTCCAAATACAGATGTCAGGATTCGTCTCTCTCATAAAAGCTCTCAAAAGTAATGAATTGCGTTGTCAATTGTATTATGTGTCTTCTAAAAATAAAACTAAGCTTCTAACTTATATAGAGTTCAAAAATAATAAAACCTAATAAGAAAAACCAATGATAAGTTTTGAGGATGGAAACGTCTTCTTGGAAATCTTCAAATAATCTCGTGTATATGGATATATTGATCCAAGTGTGGATCGATCAATCTGACGTCTTTTCTTCTTCACGGATCGATCGATCTAAGTGTGGATCGATTGATCATTTAATCCGTAACTTTGATAAGCTTATGGATCGATCGATCCCCACATGGATCGATCGATCCCCTCCATCACGTACTGCAGAGACAGCTTGACCAGCTTGACTAGTCTACAGTAAAATCGCCATAACGTTTGATTTCCTCAATGGATTGACCTCAAATCACTTTCATATGAAAGATAACTCACGTGGACAGTTTGAGTTAAAATCTCAGCTCATTTGAATCATAGAAACATCTCCAAATGTCAATTAACTTTTGGCTCTTCTGCTGAACTCTACTTCTGCATTTGTCAAATAGCATCCATTTTGTGCACAAATCCACCTTTTTCTCCAGAACGTCCAAAACACCTACAAACATGAAAATATTCAAAAAAAACATGGAAAAATACTTGAATGATGCCAAATAGCAAGTATAAATACCCACTAAAAATATTAAAATCGAGTGTTATCACATTCCTGTTATAAGGAAAGCTTCAGGATTGTTGAAGTCTCCAACTAGAACCCTATCTTGTTGAGGTGGGTGATTGAAAAACTGTTCTAATGAATCATTCAGTAAAATGACATCAGGTTCCATTTGATTACCATTACCACCTCTTTGAATTCCATGTGGCACTTGTTGCCTAATGCTCCTCCTCCTATTGGGTTGACAATTGCATTATTTATCTCAGGAGGGGGAGGTGGGTTGTTGTTTAACCATGTTTCTTCAACCGGGATCCGACGAACAGGAGGGGGGTCGTTCGGACCTTTGAGAAAGAATGGATTAGGAATGAGATTATCCCCCATCATGTTGGAGGATTGAGAGTTCCTTTTCGCCTTCCGGATCGAGCGTTCTAGGTCCAAGAGGTCCTTGTTACCAGGTCTGAGTAATTTTTTGACTTGTAAGATCATTGTATCATCAACCTGTAAAAAGGAAAATCAAGAATAGAGAAACACAATTAGTACTATAAAAAAGAAAATTCCTAGTCTAAACTCTAAAGAAAACTTAAGAGGCTCTATTGGTCACCAGAAATGGCGCCAAACACTTGATACACTCAGGCTTTGACCCAAATATATACACTGCAAGTGCACATCAAATGCAATAGTATATATGAGGGATCGAATCCACATAGACCAAGAAAGCATGACTCCCAGTTTTAAATCGAAATAACCTACGAACATATTAAAGTAGTGATTGTAATCGAGAAATGAAAATAACGATAAAGTAAAAACGGTTATAAAATGATTAACCAAAATGCTAGGAAATAGAGAATTCTGAAGGTACTCAGGTTAAAGGTCAAGGTTAACATGCATGATTGATTACAGAAAATTATTCCCAACTCGAATGACAACAATAGACTAATCTCATCCCGAAATATTAGATCCCTATTCTCAAATTACTAAAGATAAACTCCCTCCGTATTTAGATAATTCGATCATGCAATTCAATTCGGATTCAATATGTTCATAAGCCCCTAAGACAATACTCTACGCAAGCAAAGGCACTTATTCATCTAGATTAGATCAGACTTCTAAACCAAATCCCTTTGAGTTTATAATTTCATGATCAATGAACTAGTTAGCTACTCTAATTCATGCACTAAGAATAAATCTAGATTGAGAACCTAACAAATTTCAATCCATTCTATTAAACCCTAATAATTAACCTAGTTTCCCATAGGAAAACCCTAAAACCTAACAAAGAGACTACTCAGACATGATTGCAAGAACATAAATCATAGATTGAGTAAACATTGTAGAATTCAAAAGCCAAATTGTATATAAAGAAATCTGAATTCAGTCCTCTCAAATACAGATGTAGATCTCCTCTCTATGGAAAACTCTCTAAAAAATTATTAAAGACTTGTTCTAGTAAAAATAAGCCAAAAGGGCTTTTATAATTTGAAAATAAAAGAAAATAAAATCTAAATATTTAAAAACTGATAATAGATCTTGAGGTCAAATGCGTCCTTTAACTTGATTTTCATTTAGCTCGTCATGAGGGATCGATCGACCCAAGCATGGATCGATCAAAAAATGATGGATCGATCGATCTTATCTTTACATAATCCTTCAGGTACTTTGGATCGATCGATCTATCCTTGTCAGAGACTAGGATTGATCATTCTTCATTTGCACTTGTATTCTTCCAAAAATCGTCCTTTTTGCTCCAAAACGTCCCAAACACCAGAATTCCTGAAAACATGCTAAAACCACAAAGAAAACACTCGGATAGCACAAAATAGTAGGTACAAATACACACTAAAAGGTGTTAAGACCGAGTGATATCAGCTACCATGCTCCGTCTTGGGCGACCACACTCCATCGTGGCCGACCACGCTCCATAGTGGGGGACCGCACTCCATCATGGGTGACCATGCTCTGTCGTGGGCGACCACTCTCCATCATGGGCGATCATGCTCTGTCATGGTCGACCACGCTCCATCGTGGTCGACCACGCTCCATCGTGGTCGACCACGCTCCATCGTAGATGACCACGCTCCATCATGGGGGACCACGCTCTGTCGTGGGCGACCACGCTCCATCGTGGGCAACCAGGCTCCATCGTGAGCGACCACGCTCCATCTTGGTTGACCACGCTCCATCTTGGTTGACCATGCTCCGTCGTGGTTGACAAAGCTCCATCGTGGGCGACCACGTTCAGTCGTGGGAGAACACGCTTCGTCATAGGCGAGCACGCTCCATCATGGGCGAGTAGACTCCATTATGGGAAACCACACTCCATCGCGGGAAACCACACTCAATTTTGGGCGACTGCACTCCATTGTGGGCGACCACACTCCATCGTGGGCTACCACACTCCATCGTGGGTGACCACACTCCTTCGTGGGTGACTAGACTCCATCGTGGGAGATCAGACTCCATTGTGGGAGACCACACTCTATCGTTGGAAACAAGACGCCGTCGTGGGTGACAAGACTCCCTCGTGGGCGACTAGACTCCATCGTGGGCAACTAGACTCCGTCTCGGATGACCGTACTCCATCATGGGCGACCAAAATCTGTCATAGGAAACCAGACTCCATTGTGGGCGACAAGACTCCATCGTAGGAGATCAGAGTCCATTGTGGGCGACCAAACTCTGTTGTGGGCCACCAGACTATATCATGGGCGACCAAAATCTATGCTGGGAGACCATACTCTGTTGTGGACGACCAGACTCCATTCTGGGCGACCAAACTTCATCGTGGTTGACCAAAGTTTATTGTGGGGACCATATGTCATTGTGGAAGATCAGCTTTCCTTGTGGGCGACCAGACGTTGTTGTGGGCGACTAGACTAGGCCAAACGATCAGTTGAGGCGAGTGCACCAGTCCTTCGGAAAGTAACATTGCGACTATTTATTTAACACCGAGATGGACAAGATTTTAGGTTATGTGAAGACGTGTAAAATCGTAGAGTATTCGATCCTTCAGATCGAAGAGAGAATTTGGGAGTGTTGGGCTCCTGTCCTTGTTCTTTGGTTTCGGAAGAAATCTGGATCGTTACCAGCGGTGATGAAGACGCAGCGGACCAGGATCCAAACCTGCTTGGTGGAAACTTCTTCATCTCTGGTTATTACGAGTACAATACATGAGGATCGCAAATTTATATATAAAGAGAGTATGTTTCGTGTTTAGATTATGTTTTTAGTTTGTCGGGATTGGCCGCATGTGGCTCTGAATCCCGATTGCCTTGCGGATTTTAATGGATTAAGTTACGCGTTGTATTAATATATTAGTAGGATTGAGGTGATATTATAAGTTGTCATCTTGTATGTAACTCTCATATGGTTGTTATATTCGGGTTTCCATTTCGGGTGCGAGTTTTTGAAAATCTTAATTCTCCGATTTTATGAACTTGCAAACATATGCAAAAAGAAAAGTTTGGGGATCTCGTATCAGTTTGATACTATGTCTAGAGGTGTTAGAAACTAGTGTGCTGAGTTTAGGGTAAGACTTAGGCTTACTCTTGGTTTTAAGGTGTGCGATGACGATTCCGGCTTACGTATCTTGTTTGCGATTTTTGCCTGGCTTCGTCTTAATATTGAAGTCTGCGATATTTTCTGGGCTTATGTTACTTGCATTGATTGGGAAACGAGCATCTCTCGAAAGACAATTTCTATGTCGTTCGGAAGTGCTGACAAAAAATTGGGATTTTATAGCGCTTTTATCCTTGTGTCAGATATATGAGAACCAATCTTACGAAAGTTTAAGTGACTAGTTCATCCATTAGGGCCAATCAACGAGTTCGATATAGGAGCAAGTGTTTGTACATTATTGTTTTATAGCCCGTGGTGACTGTGTCTGTATGAGTTTGTTGTGATCTGCAACAAATATGATGGTATATGCTACTGTTTTGAGTGTTTGCGAAGGATTTGTGTTTGAGAAGATATTAGTGCATATGATTGTTTGTTCTTCCAAGATGGTGTTTTCATCGAGGAAGGTATTTCTGTCGAAAAAGGTTCTTCAAGCGTCTCGCGATGCTGAAGATTGATTTTTCTTCGATATGTTGCATTTCATGTTGCAAGGGTTTTGTATCAACCTTTCAGCAGAAAAAGGATATAGTTTGTTGGCCAGTGTTCACAGCCAAAACTGTTGTTTCTGTTTTGATGTTTATTTTATTTTTGTTTTATTTATGAGAGTCATTTTGTAACCATTATCAAATTTACGGATGTTGTATCATAAAATATTGGCGAGCTTAATTTTACGAAAGTTATTTCGTAAAATATTTTCGACTTTAATTTTATGAAAGTTGTTTCATAAAATGTCATCGAGTTAATTCTACGAAAGTTATTTCATAAAATGTCATCGAGTTAATTCTACGAAAGTTATTTCATAAAATAATTTTACAAGAATTGTTTTGTAAAATGTTGTATAAGAGCGGTTCAAGTTATTTTATACTTGGACGTTCTTAAGCGAATCGTGGATTGCTGTATTTAGCCGTAAATTGTCGAATGTGCTTGTGACAAAAGAGTATGGGGAAATTTTCTAAGTAGAAACGTTTTTTTCTTACTGTCAAAAATTGTCAAAAATATCGAATACAGAAATGTAGATATTTAAAAATATGGGAGTATATGAGTATATGTATACGTACCCACTCCCCCATTTTTTTTAGGGGGACGGCAACACTTTTCTTGCAAAAATTTCCCTATGTACCCTTTGCAAGGATCAAGGCGTTTCTTACTTCAGTTTGTTGTCGTGAACAATTTACTCGCTAAGCGATGTTGCGTCATCCGTTTTAGTTGTGGTGGCTACAGTTGGGTCGATGACTTTTTCTGGCGTTGGTTACACCATTTCATTTGGGTTGTTAGGCTTGGAGGATTGATCGCCTTCCTTAGGTTGAGCCGTATCTCGCGTTGTTGAATTTGGTTCCTCTTTTTCTGCAGCATTTTCAGCTTTTTCTAAAGCATTTTTATTCAGCAGCTGAGTTGTCTTTGCTCTTTTGGGTCCAACCGTGGGAGTCATTGCGACCCGTCTTAGTTTATGCTCGGCTAGGAAGCATAGATGCGACTGTTTTTGGCATCTCCAGATTGTGGATATTCCATAGAGAGTCGGAAACTTAATGCCTAAAAGTAAGTCGATAGGGCTGCCTTCATGAGTTTATCCAATGAGTTTCTATGATCACGTTATATATGTCAGTGTGGTCGATTTTGGTTATTTATTTTCCCTCAACCAGGAGTTGAATCGATCCGAGAGTCATGGTTGTCATGCCCGAGAAGCTAGTGAGTGGTTTTAGCATGGGCATGACTTCGCATAAATTGACACCCATCCTGTTTAGCGTATCGTAGAAGATCACGTTCACGGTACTTTCTGTTTCGATGAGGGTCCTTGCGAGTTTGAGGTCTTTTACAAAAAGGTCGAAGACGAGGGGATGACGGTGAGGTGTGTCGATGCTGACAGTTTCGTTTTCATCGAAAGTAATCGTGTTATTTGGCGAATCAGAGGATGTGAAGAGAAGGGGAGTAGGCTAGTTGGCGCTCGATTGAGCTCTACGGTGGCACGCTTTTATTGAGTTGACGTTGTCCTAAAAATATTGTGATCCTCCGATAATCATGTTTATCCAGCGACGGTTGACGTCTCTGCCTTTGTCTTCCGAACCTCTTCCTTCTATTCAAGTACCATGAGGTGTGTTGCCGTCTGGAAGCCCCCTACGGACCTAGGAGGTCGATCGATTTTTCTAATGAGATCTTTTATGCTTGATACTTGTGACATTTCCCTCGTGAGTAGTTTTGTTGTCGCCCGACTCCAAGAACTTTGTAGTTTTCCGTGGAGGTACCCTTCGATTTTTGGAACTCACAAAAGGTATTTTCACCGTAAGAGACTTTCCAAGTCCAAGTGTTACCCGATGTCTTTTCCTGTTCGAAAGACGGGTTTATAACATAGTTATGTGCACCTTGCAAGTCTTTTCTCTCGTGATGGACGTACTTGTCTTTACTGGGTTTTTATTTTTCGATTTCTGCTTCAAGGGAGCATCTTTTGCGGATGCCGGCTTATGCTTTTGCGACAGAACTTTCATCTCTTCTTCGATGATGATAAAGTTTGTGGCCTTATGAAGAGTATCATAATCGTCTACAGTTTTTCGAGGGCTATCCACTTTCTTAATTTCGACTTATGCCAGAGGGTTTTTTGGAGCGCATCCACGGCTACCTTATCGCTGATCATGCTGACTCTACACATCACGATCTTGAATCGATTCGTGAAATCTCGAAGAGATTCGTCTTCCGTTCGGGACAAGAACCATAGGTCGAAGTCAGAAGTTTTACTATCCATAAACATGGAATAATGTTTTAGAAATTCTGAGGAGAGTTGTCGAAAGTTTCAGATGGAGTTGTGTTTTAGTCGAGATGTTCAACAAAAAGGAGGCAGAAGCTTGCATCCTTTTTTCACTCTTTGACTTTTGATCTTGCTATCGCGATCTGAAAAGTCCGCATATTATTTTTTTAGATCGGCGGTTCCGTCGTACATGGGGATTTTTACTTTCTTGGGATCAGAGATTCATACGTTATTTGTACAGGCTGTAAATGGTGCTTTATAAGCTTCCTCGAGGAGTCGGTCGATCTCCGGTGCCGCACTAGTAGCATGGTGCATTTACGATTTTACCGTTTGGACTTCCGCAACAGTTTTTGTGATGTAGTTGCGGAGGTTGCGAATTTCATCGAGATTATCATCAATGGCCTTCGGAGCTTTCCAGGGTTTGTTACGGATGATCTTAGATTCTTTCTTGGCTTGTTTTTCTACTCTATCCAGAAGATGGTTTCTCCCTCTTCTGTCTTTGGTGTACATCTGCGTCTCGGTCCGAAGGGTCGGACTATTCATTGTATTCGAAGTTAACTTGATGAGCTTCGTCGGAAGGTTGTTAGTGTTTTTCAGCATTGCAATAGGGGTGGTCTCTTCGGGATTTTTCTCCAACGATTCCTTTTGCGCGTTTTGCACCCTATCGAACGGGGTTTTGAAATCTAGCCTTCTTCCGTGAAGTTTAGTAGTTCCGCGTGGAAATATGTTTCCGGCTCTCGCGGTTAAGGTCTCAATATGTTTAGTGAGAGAACTTGGTTGGTCATTTTGAGTTTCAGTAGCTATGGATGATCTTGTTGTTTTGAGGCTGTGAGTAAGATTGATCCGTACCCCCTCCTTCTAACGCCAAACAACGGGAACCGAAATTCACACTATCGAATTATATTAGTTAATGGAAGTTAAGAAACTTTAAATTTTCCATAGGTCCCATATTTTGGTGAGATAAACATATACGAGATCAGAACACGGTAATAAACAATAAGAATACAAAATTAAAATTACGAAGAGAGCAAAAGAAATCTTATTCTGAATCTGCTTATGAGCGTTTGGTGCATAGAATAAAACATGTCTTGTGCTCTTCCTCCTCGTCTCTCTTATATAGACTTCCAAGGTCAGTTTGCTTTCCTTTTATGCCTCCGATTTAAGTTCATCCTTCCGTATAAATATTCCTATTCGTACAAGAGTTTACATTTCTTCGGAAATGATCCTTTTTAGATTTCTTACATTTTTTACATCTTGCGGAACAAGTTATGGCAGTCATCCTACTCGGGCCGAATTTGCTTCCTGAAATCATAAGTGAACTGTTATAGCGTTTTAGCCCTGTTTGGGCCGTTTTGCAGTTTTGATAATTTTTATGATTTCTATCGGAGAACCGGTCTTTTGTACGATGATTCTATACAAATAACATTGCCGTCTAAATTATCCGTTCAGCTCGCTCCTAGGTGAGCAGAACGCGTATTGTTGAGCTCGCCCGCGGGTGAGCCAAACGCGTCTCGTTATGCTCGCCCGAGGGCGAGCTGGACGCGTATCGTTGAGCTCGCCCGTGGACAAGCTGAATGCGTATCATTGAGCTCGCCCGTGGGCGAGCTGAATTTTTGTCGTTCCGAGACACATCTGTCAAAATCTTTGCGTATTTCTCAGACGTTTTTTTGTTCAGTTGATCGGGATTATACAAATAATGCGGTTTGATGTTAGTATCGAGTGATTTACATTTTCGTGAAAGCTTTTAGACATTTATTTCGTCGTGACCGTTTTTGACACCAAAAAACTCTAAATTTGGAGATTTGGATAGTGAATCTCGAAATTGAAGATTCCCAATTCAAATCTCCAAGTTTGGAGAAAAAATATTTTTTGCGTATTAGTCCTTATATTTAATTTTTATACATAAATAACACTTTTAAGTTTTGTATTAATATTTTTAGTACTAAGTTTTTTAAAGTGTAAATATATTAGTTTTTACATATTATATTGTAGAAATTTTTTTAAAAAAAATATAATATTTAAATATAAAAATATCATATATCAAAAATTCTGGGAAATTGTGAAGGGAGACTTAACCCGTATGGTTAATGAGTTTCTCTTTCAAGGAACAATGGCTAATGGTCTAAACGATGCTAATATATGCATAATCCCGAAAAAAGAAAATGCAAATGAAATGTCGCAATTTAGACCCATAAGTCTGTGTAATGTCAGTTACAAAATAATA
>OVBE01010669.1:0-14798 GCA_900406425.1 Iberis pinnata
AGATTAGGTTATTCTTGTCTAACTAAGAACGGAGCAAATACTTTGTCTTTAAATTCAGACTTTGTTAGAACCGGTAAAGTTTTGGATAATCACAGTCTTTATTTTCTAGACACTATAAATTATAAAGATGAAAATTTAAGTGTCGAAACAAGAGGTACTATATGAAAATTAAAAAAATGCAAATTCGGGAACTCTATGGCACAAACGCCTAGGTCACATCTCTATAAATAGAGTTGAGCGATTTGTGTCACTACTCAACCCTCGCCGAAAATACAGAAACACTCTGCATCCCATCACCAGAGATCTAAAGTCACATAGGGTTTGCTTTGGAAGATCCATTCCCTAATTCAGAAACCAAAAGCATGGATTCATGAGGTACGCTTCCGCTTATGTTCTTATTCATCAGAAACTGATATGGATTAAGGTTATGGATTCTAAAATCCCAACATGAACTCCATGGAACTACAACTCTAGAGCCACAAGAACCATGCTTCAGAAGATGAACCCGCAAAGCCGGCTGCGAGAGTAGCTATGCCACACCGTCAAACAAGTACCGATCTTTGCATATTCGGCGCCCACCTCTTTACCTGGAACAACTCAAGAAGCGAAGAACGAAACAACTAGCTAAAGAGACCTAGAAATAAGACAAGCAACCACATCCAAGAACGAACCAAACGAACTGCTCCATGACGCAAAAACCCCAGAAGAGAACGACAACCAACACACAAACTATCTAAAACAGCAGACACACCGCAAGAAACCGAACACTTCGGCGAAGAACGGGTAGAAAAACGGCATACAACCACTTACTTAATCAAATCCAAAGCCCGGGTAGAAAGCATCCCAGCGAAACCGCTATCAAAAATCCAGGAAAACGGAGAGTCAACCATAACCAGGAAGCTCAACGAGTCAACCACCTCAGGAGAAGAAGAGGACCGCTGCTAAGAGATAGACTGAGGAGCTGAGAAAGCAATGGCCACAGAGACAGGAAGACTCACCGGAGCCGAAGAAAAGGAACGCTGAGGAAGCTGACCTTACCGTCGACCATAGCTGACTAACGGTCCCAACTCCTAAGCACTACCTCTCTGGTCCTCCGAGAATACCAGTCACCGCAAAGCCACGAGCTAGACCCGAGCCACCAAAGCGATAATCAGAGGAAAAGCCGAAAAGGACAGACAACAAACAACAGACGACGAACTAACTTGAGTCACAAGCTTTTCGACATGACCTTGGTCAATTTAAATTTTAAAGCTCGGTATTCTTAGTCTGTTGGACTTATTTCTCAATGAAAAATGTAATTCAAATATTTTTTTTGTTGGAAACAAGAGAAATCATTTTCCCTTCTTCTTCTTCTTCTTTTAAATAGAGAATTTTTTCACTAATATTTTTCTTTGTGAAAAATATTATTTTTTCGTGATCATTACAAAAAGTTTCGTTTTCGAAACCATAATACATTGTTATGAAAATATTTTTACAGACCTGATAAATACAACATAACTTATAGTCTTATATTAACAAGAGCCGTGGTTTTGAATAGTGGTTTATAATCACATATTCATATACCATTTTAAAATTAGATGAAGATTTCAAAAATAAGACGTTTTTCTTTCATTGACTTTTTTGTGTAAATTTTCATGGACATACTTGCATTTTGATTCGTTCTCTTAGACATCTCTTATTATGCAATCACAAGTATAGTGCTTATCTATCATTTTTTTCGCTTTGG
Source organism: Iberis pinnata (assembly GCA_900406425.1). NCBI lineage: Eukaryota > Viridiplantae > Streptophyta > Magnoliopsida > Brassicales > Brassicaceae > Iberis > Iberis pinnata. The sequence continues at coordinate 1,727 of OVBE01010669.1, forward strand.
TTATTTTGCTTTGTTAGATGTTGAACTTGCACATCAAATGATTTTTTTTGTTGTGATAATGAATATTGGCTTGCAAAAAAAAAAAGAAACAAAGATATATATATATATATTTTAATTTCATAGAAAAAAAGTAGAATCTAGGAAACGTACTAAACGTCTCGAAAACTGCCAAGTGGATGAAGAATAGAACTAACGTTCAGATCCAAAAATAACGCCACAATTCACTAAGCAAACTACACACTACGTTTCTTTGTCTGTCGAAACAATAATCCACAAAACAAATATTAATTACTAAAATATCCTCAACAAGCAAGGGTATTATCGGCAGTCCACTCCCCTGTGAAAACGACGGCGAAGAGGTTTAAGCGTTTGGTGGCGGTAAAAATTTCAATCTCCACCGAGGGGTAATTGAGTAATTTTGAATTAATTGGCCTTGAGCATCTCCTTGTACCTCAATATCGAATCGAGTCTCTGTAGTTTCAGCTGCTGTTTGAATTTGTTTATGAAATCGGAAGCTTTTGCGTCGACGCCATCTTCGCCGTCTCCAAACGACGTCGATCTCTCGACTCTCGTCGTGTCTGGTCTTCTCCTTTCCACAGATTCCGCCGTCTCTGGCTTCTCCTGGCTTTCCATTAAACCAAAACCCGATTTCTCACTGGCCGATTTTGTCATCTTCCCGCTTGCTTTCTTCTTCTTCTTCACCGGTTTCTTCGATTCCGATTTGCTTCTAACGTGCTTGTGTTCTTCGTGAATAACCGAATTATCCTGATCCAAGTGGGTATCCGGGTCGGATCTATAGAAGGAAGATAGCTTAATGGATTTGACCCGTTCTAAGATAGACGGAGCTCGAGTTAGACCGGGCCGGTCACTTGGATTATCAAATACAGGTCCAGTCGGTTGGTCTTCTTCCGGGATCCGAAATTTTGATATATCAATCGGATCAACCCGACCCTTCCGGGTCGGAATGTTTTCGAACCGGGTCGTATCTGTGTTATTAGCATAATCGTTCTCATCCGGGTTATACTGCTGGAATTTGAAATAAGACATGTTGATGGATTTGACCCGATCCAAAAGAGAAGGAGCGCGTTGTAGTGGAGGCGGATTCGGGTTTGGATCCTGATGATATTGAGAGTGATAATCCGGCCCGGTTACGTCGTGTGGAAACTTGAAATATGACATGTTGATGGATTTGACCCGATCCAGAAGAGAAGGAGCTCGTTGTAGAGGAGCCGGGTGTGGGTCTGGATACACGTGAAGATCCGACCCGATTACATCGTGGGGAGTCGTCACGGAGAAAAGCTCAGTTTCGTGATGAGGAAATTTGTAGAGATGGAAATTGATGGACTTGACACGGTCGATAATGGACGGAGCTCTAGTTAACGGAGCCGGAGCATGACCCAATCCGAACCCATCGTGGTGATGCGGATCATGATGTTTCCTTGAACCCGACCCAAAACGAGAAGTGATAACGATTGTGCCGATCATAAGATTAAGGAGGAGGAAAAGACTCATCGGAGTCAACCAGCTTGCAACGGTCGATAGTAACTCCATTTTAATTGTTGCGTTTTTTTTTATTTTGTTGTTGTTGTCGGAAGGAGAAATGAACATAAGGTCTATATTTATATTTGATATTTTTTCTTAGACTTTTTTTTTTTTGTCGCCAAAAGTAATATTTCTTCATATTTTCCTACTTTTTGACTTTTATAATTTGGGTCATATTTAATTTGTTTTTGGATACGTCAAAAATGTTAAGTAATGTGTTCATATGAGACGCACGTGATTTTTAATTTTATTTTTATTTTTTTCTCTCTTAAAAGGTGGTATTTCAAACACTCCATAATAGTGAGTGGGATTGATTTTATTTGTGGAAATAATGATTTTTTTTGTCAATGAAATGAGGTAATATTTATAGTTATTGGTTTTCTATTTATAGTTATTGGTTTTCCCAAAAAAATAATATAATTTCTCCGTTTCATTTTATTAATTATTGTGAATGATTTATTTTGTTTTATAATATAAGTTGTTTTCAAAACCAAAAGTTAAAAATTTTTACTTAAAAAGTTAAAATAAATAATTTTTTTTATTTTTTAATTTATTATATTTATTTCTCTAAATAAAATTTAATGTAGAGACAAAAAAGTGAAAAATAAAAAATATAGAAAAACAAAAATTTATTTTAAAATACGTGTTTTTAAGCAAACCAACTAATAAAATGAAACGAAAGGAATATATAATTATCAATGATTCCTGAAAATCATCAAAACTAGACACAAATTTATCCTTGTTTCCCTTGGATTCTAGAGGTGGGGTCAAGTTCATTTGTTCATTTACAGTTTTATATTCATATCACTGTTTTTTTTTATATACGAAAATATTTTCCATTCAATTTTTTGTTGGCAACCAAACTTTACATTCATAATGGGAGTAAAATTGTAATAATTTGATTTGCATATAAAATTTTAATCAAGCAAAATTAAACCCAGGATATAAAAAGAGCAAACTCCCTAATATTACCACTAGAAACTGTTGATCAATTAGTAATCTCTATCAGAATTCAAGATCCTACACGAGTATAAACTGTTAGGTTCGGCTTCAGTTTCTTTTACATATAAAAACCACAACAAATGTATGTATGTTACTCCTATAATTGCTATGAACTAATTTTTTAATATAAAGGTAATAATATGCGGTAAAATAATAAAAAAGCTATAAGGAAACGTAGTGGAAAAGAGCTGGAAACAAGAATAGAGATAGAGATGCTGTCTTTTTGACTGGAGAAAGTTATGTGTAGGGCTAATTTTACTGTTAAATCATATAAAGTTCCAAAACTATTGTCACATGTGAGACTTATCTATAATTTAATGTCTTTTCCCACCCCCTTTCCTTTCACCACGTTTTTTAATATCAGAAGTTCACAAATTTCCAACTGTCTATTCTTATATAAACCTGTATTGCCGTGTAATTATTTATCTAGCTTGCCTTAATTAGGGTTTACTGATTTACTCTCAAATTTACTGAACTTTTAACGTAAAATTCCCGTAATAAAAAGACAAGGATTTTATATTAAGCCAATAATTTTTATATTGGTCAGAATAATATATATATATATATATCTTATTTGGAAGAGGAAGAGGTGATGGCTTTTTTTTCCTTCTCAAATTTCATCTTTTGGCACATTTTTTTTCTTAATATCATGATGATTGATGTAGGAGACGCGTAAGAACATTTATCTCGAGGATTTGTTATTGCAAATTGTGGTTACGTGGAATAGTAAAATCAATTAAAACTTGTCCAATTTGTTTGATAAGCAATCCCAACCAATTAGGTAAAGTTTAGCTGCAAGTAGGGTCTTATATAGTGATCAAATATATAACTATGTCACTCTGCCCTTAACAAAAAACGACTTTTTGATGAACATAAAAGTGTGGGATATGGACTATGGTCCATGGATATGTATAATGACAACTTGAAATTCATTCAACAAAATATAAGAAATTCAGCAACTAAATACTAATATTAATATCATCTATCTTCTTCTTTTTTGAATTTGAATATCATTTATAAAAGAAGTGAACATTTACTCAAAATGTGGATTTGACGATATCGCATGGATGCTAGCTGCGACGCCGACCTTTTACGGTTGACTTGGATTTCTTAGGAAAATAATTAGGAAAATATAGTATTCTAATAATTGGTCCACTCATAATTACACGTCTCTCAAATTTTTATATATTATATTATACAAAGTTATTGCATACTTGCATGTATCTGGCTAAACCCACATGGGTCGCCATTGCAGCATTTACCATAACGATGGATAACAAACAAATAATAGACTTTATTGCAATACAATCACAGATTGCGACTTTTCGAATTAATATTAATGTCAGGATGGTCCGGACTCAATACGCTGTGGACAAATAATAAAAAAATTCGATCCAATCCGAATCTTGTATTCTGTTTGAGAAATATGTTTTCGAATTAGAAGGACAAATGTTGAACCGGCCTTAACAATCTTAAGACTCGTTCACTGTTTTCTTCGAGAGAGTGAGTGACGAGATACTTCTCAAGTGACTACTTTGTTCTGTCTTGACAGATGAGATTTTTTTGGTGGACGAGGCTCTACTTCTAGGTGATTACCTTTGTCTTGATGGATGAGGCACTCTTAATGGACTAGGCTTTTCTTCGATAGTGATTGTTGTTTAGATGGACGAGGCACTCTTGGTGGACTAGGCTCTTCTTCTTCTCATATGATTGCTTTATCTTGATGGACGAGTTACTCTTGATGGACTAGGCTCTTCTCATATGATTGATGTGTCTTGATAGACGAGGCTCTCTTGATAGACTAGGCTCTTAGATGATTGCCGTCTTGATGGACGAGGCTCTCTATAGACGAGGCTCTCTTGATAGACTAGGCTCTCAGATGATTGCCGTCTTGATGGACGAGGCTCTCTATAGACAAGGCTCTCTATAGACGAGGCTCTCTGGTTCATGAGATTCCTTCTTAGATAATTGTTGTCTTAATGGACGAGGCTATCTTTTGCTGATAGACGAGGCTATATTTAGTTGATAGACGAGGCTGTCTTTGAGATATGTCTTCAGTTGATAGACAAGACTGTCTTTGAGTTATAGACGAGGTTGTCTTCAGTTAATAGACGAGGTTGTCTTTGAATTATAGACGAGGCTATCTTCAGTTGATAGACGAGGCTGGCTTTGAGTTATAGACGAGGTTTTCTTTAGTTCATAGATGGAGTTGTCTTTAGTTTGATAGACGTGGTTGTCTTTAATTGATGAAAGAGGTCTTTTTCTATTGGTAGAGGATGTCTTTTTTAACTGATGGACGAGGTCTTCCTCTGTTAATGGATGAGGTCTCTTTGTCTCCTATCGAGATTATGACGACCTTGATAGACTAGGTCGTTAAGTAGACGAGGTGACTTGGAAACATTTCTCTGAACTGATTCAGTAGTCGAAATACTTTGACGTTGTCTGGTGATCGTACTTCTGCCCCGTCGATACCGGCGATCTCTCTCTTTCCCTCTCTACTCCTTGTCTTTTTTGTCTGACCACCTCCTCTTTAGTTCCTATGTCATCCTATTTATACTGATCCTTGTCTGACTCGACCCCGTCACATCATGAACAGTGACGGGGTCCGCGTGTCTTTCACCGGGTCAGACCTTGTTTGTCGGGTTTAGGCTCTTCTTTTGGGCCTTAATCATTTATTCTTGTTGGGCCTCAAAGTGGGTGTCAAACCCTGGCCCAACAGTTACTCCCCCCCCCCAAGTCGACTAAAGACTTATGTCGACTAAAACTGTCTAGCCGAGGCCTTGACATTGTGCTTAAGATTCGACGAGGTGAAAGAGACACCATGATTAATCGAGGAGATAAGTACTCACCGTGACTAATCGACGAGATAAGAAATATCTTGAGTAGTCAACGAGATGAGGATACACCCTGACTAATCGACGAGGTAAGACTCATTGTGATTAATCAACGAGGTAAGGATACACCATGATTAACCGACGAGGTAAGAAAAATCTTGATTAATCGACGATGTGAAAACTCACCGTTATAAATCGACGAGGTGAAAAACTTCGTCATCCTATCTCCGGTCGTTTCCCCTTATCTTGTCAAGATATTTCCTCCACTTGTGGGCTCGTCATCTAGGTTTAGTTCTACTTGTTAGGTCATCGTCTTAGCTTAGCCTATCTTATTAACAGATCCCAGCATGTTAGGTCGTCATCGTTGAGCTCGTCTTACAATTCATGTCGTTGTGTTTAGTTTTTTTCTTTAGATCTTAGAGTCGTCATCCTCCTTATATTAAATCATTATGTTATCTAGTTTGTATATTGTTGTCAGTTTTCAGCTTGTCACGTCGTCGATGATCTCGTTATTTTTGAGGTTGTCATACAATACTTTTCTTCTTTGCTTCTTTGTGCCATGAGCTCGTCACTATAATTTTCTTATTTTTTGTTGTTGTCATGGCTCGTCGTAGGCTTCTTTAGTATTTTGTTTCTCTTCCCTTTTTCTTTTGCTCATGTGCTCGTCATGTTTCTTTTCTTCATGTCTTCAACATTTTAGCTCGTCATGAGCATCCCTTTCTTCTTCTTTTTTTTGTTTTTATGTGGATTTTTTGGCTGTCAAGAGCTTCTTTAAGCTCGTCATTAGCTTAGATTCTTTTTTTGCGTGTTTAGCATTCTCCATCTTGTCACGTCATCAGCCTCCAATATTTCAAGTTATCGGCTTCGACTCTTTCACAGTATGTGGCATCTTGCTTTTCACGTCGTCGATCTCTTGCTCGTTAAGAGATTATTTTTGAAAATAAGCTTGCCTCTTCTTTCTTTGTGCTCGTTACGAGCTTATTTATTGGTTTATTACTATTTCTTTTTTCTTTTTTATTATTTTGTTTCATTTTTATATTACTTCTTCTCTTCCTTTAAGCTCGTCTTGATTTTTCCTATGGTTGTGATGGAGTTTTCTTTTTCTTTATGCTGGTCAAAAGCTTTTCTGTTGTTGTTGTGTTTGTCAAGACCTCATTCTTCTTTTTATGTGCTCGTCTTGAGACTCTTTTTTTGTGGCTCTTCATGTGCTCATCACTAGTCACGTGCTCGTCATGACTTATCTCTGTAGCCGTGATGAAACAACCTCGTCGATGTGTTCGAAGCTTCTGATTACGAGGCTCATGTATGAGCTCGTTTTTCATTTCTTCCAATGGAAAAAGAAGACTGAAGCTCGGTTGGCGACATCGGCGAAGCGTCTTGTTTCTCTTTATTTTTGATGGCTAATTTCGTTTTGACACGTCCTTTTCTCCTTCCCTTCTCGTGACTTGTCATCACTCCCTTAGCTCCTATGAGACGACCTTCATCCAGATCAAGTAATCTTTTGGTCCAATTATCCCTGAATTTATGAGAAAAGGTTGTCGAAGACACATATAATTGTAATATCACTTAGCTTTTTACAGATTTGCAGATGTTTCTTGCGTGTAAAGATAGAGTCACTTCGGCTATGCTCTTGCTCCGATCATCTTAATGGCTTTGGGTTACTTGACAACTCTTCTACGTATATCAACCGTATCTTTGGTTTGAAAATACTATATCCGTGGTGAAGGGATCTCTAGAAGATCACTAAGTGAAGCTGTTTCTTCCTTTAGTTTTGGCATATTGCAAAACTGTTCAATTCTAGATGATTCTTGTGCCAGAAGAAATGTGTGCCGCAGTGAACCTCGATCTTTAATGACTATAACGTAAGTTTATGTGGCTTCTATAAAACAGCATCTGCCCTGAACCATCTCGAACATGGTTTGTCTCTTCGGTATCTAGTCGAATCATCCTCCAAATCGACCAACTTCAACTACGTTTTCTTTCTCCATGCTATCTTGTTTTAAGTGTCATGGGAATTTTTTTTAGATCGTTCATATAGTGTGTATTTATGATCTTTGTAGCTTGTGATGGTGATGAGCTGCGACCAAGATGTTTGGTCACAGGTGGAGCTCGGCATCCGTGATTAGACCTTCCATCAAGAGCTAAATATTTTTTTTTTTATTTTTTAAGCTCGTCGTTAGCATGAGTTTTTTTTTAAGCTCGTCGTTGTGTATTTATGATCTTTTAGACGAAGCTTTAGTTCAACGTGGTCTTTAGAAGAAGCTTTAGTTCGTCGTATTAAGACAAAACTTTAGTTCGACGTAGTCTTTTAGACGACCTGTCGTCGTATTTTGACGAAGCTTTAGTTCGACGTAGTCTTTAGATGAAGCTTTAGGTCGTTGAGGTGTGACCTCGATTTTCTAGGAGACTGGGTCCTTTGGACGAGGCTTTAGCTCGTTGAGGTGTGACCTCGATTTTTTAGGAGACTGAGTCCTTTGGACGAGGCTTTAGCTCGATTTTCTTAGACGAGGCTTTAGCTCGATTTTTTGGACGAGGCTTTAGCTCGATTTTTTAGACGAGGCTTTAGATCGATTTTTTAGACGAGGCTTTAGCTTGTTGAGGTGTGACCTCGATTTTTTAGGAGACTGATTCCTTTGGACGAGGCTTTAGCTCGATTTTTTAGACGAGGCTTTAGCTCGTTGAGGTGCGACCTCAAGTTTTTAGGAGACTGAGTCCTTTGGACGAGGCTTTAGCTCGGTTTTTTAGACGAAGCTTTAGCTTGATTATTTAGACGAGGCTTTAGCTCGATTTTTTAGAAGAGGCTTTAGCTCGATTTTTTGGACGAGGCTTTAGCTAAATTTTTTCGAGGTTGAGCCGTCTTTCACTGGTAGCCACGATTGTATCAAACCTAGTGCGGAATTCGTTTGCTTCCCTAGCTTGGTCGTCTTGGCGCTGTAGGATTATTCTGCTTGTCTCTGCTTGCTGGTTCTCCCTTTGTGGGTCTACCGCTGGTGGATCTTCTACAGGTATTTTGTCAATATCCTGATCATCTTCTATGATTTCTTGGTTATTTTTCGCCAATGTTATTGTCGCTCCCTCTCAAATATATGTTTACCTCGTCCCCACAGACGGCGCCGAATGTTGAACCGGCATCAACAATCTTAAAACTCGTTCACTGTTTTCTTCGAGAGAGTGAGTGACGAGATACTTCTCAAGTGACTACTTTGTTCTGTCTTGACAGATGAGACTTTTTTGGTGGACGAGGCTCTACTTCTAGGTGATTACCTTCATCTTGATGGACGAGGCACTCTTAATGGACTAGGCTTTTCTTCGATAGTGATTGTTATTTAGATGGACGAGGCACTCTTGGTGGACTAGGCTCTTCTTCTTCTCATATGATTGCTTTATCTTGATGGACGAGGTACTCTTGATGGACTAGGCTCTTCTCATATGATTGATGTGTCTTGATAGACGAGGTTCTCCAGATGGGCTAGACTATTCTCAGATGATTGAAGTGTCTTGATAGACGAGGCTCTCTTGATGGACTAGGCTCTTAGATGATTGCCGTCTTTATGGACGAGGCTCTCTATAGACAAGGCTCTCTGGTTCATGAGATTCCTTCCTAGATAATTGTTGTCTTGATGGACGAGGCTATCTTTTGCTGATAGACGAGGCTATCTTTAGTTGATAGACGAGCCTGTCTTTGAGATATGTCTTCAGTTGATAGACAAGACTGTCTTTGAGTTATAGACGAGATTGTCTTCAGTTAATAGACGAGGTTGTCTTTGAATTATAGACGAGGCTATCTTCAGTTGATAGACGAGGCTGGCTTTGAGTTATAGACGAGGTTTTTTTAGTTCATAGATGGAGTTGTCTTTAGTTTGATAGACGTGGTTGTCTTTAATTGATGAAAGAGGTCTTCTTCTATTGATAGACGATATCTTTTTTAACTGATGGACGAGGTCTTCCTCTGTTAATGGATGAGGTCTCTTTGTCTCCTATCGAGATTATGACGACCTTGATAGACTAGGTCGTTAAGTAGACGAGGTGACTTGGAAACATTTCTCTGAACTGATTCAGTAGTCGAAATACTTTGACGTTGTCTGGTGATCGTACTTATTCCCCGTCGATACCGGCGATCTCTCTCTTTCCCTCTTTACTCCTTGTCTTTTTTTTGTCTGACCACCTTCTCTTTAGTTCTTATGTCATCCTATTTATACTGATCCTTGTCTGACTCGAACCCGTCACATCATGAACAATGACAGGGTCCACGTGTCTTTTACCGGGTCGGACCTTGTTTGTTGGGTTTAGGCTCTTCTTTTGGGCCTTAATCATTTATTCTTGTTGGGCTTCAGAGTGGGTGTCAAACCCTGGCCCAACAACAAACAATTATTATTATTTTATTTTCGATATGAAGTTATTATGTAGAAAACATTCATTAAGGTGTTTCCATTCACTAGATTTCATATTTTATATAGGTTTTTCTCTTTTAATTATTTTTCTTATAAAAAGTTTATAGAATGAATTGTTTTAATATATTTCGAGTTAGTTGATATACTGATTCGATTTCAGTGTCTATTGAGGCAGATTCAAATGCATGTATGTATCGTAGAGTTCTTTTTTTAATTTCATAGCTACTAGCTAGCTACTAGAATCATCGGTTGAGAAAATTAGTTTATCGATATATATACATCGTGTCAAAAAAAGAAGCTATATACATACATCATGATATCATCTAATATGTATCTTCATGAATATATTATAATTTTTAATTTTGAAAATGATATATTAGATAGTTAAGAGTCCGTACGTGGATTGTATGATTACAATGGACATCAATATAGGTGGGCAGTCTCTCTTCGAGTTCGATCGACTCATCCTATTGCAATATTTTACGCGGTTATCTTCATTTGTCGTATTTTGTTACACAATAATATTATATATACATATATATATATATATATATATATATATATATACAGAGNATATATATATATATATATATATATATATTCAGAGCCGTACGTTAGAAACAATTAAAAATAAAATACTCTAGTACATTAAAAAAAATCTATAACAATAAACATCTTTACCATGTTGAAAAACTAATTGAATTCTAATCAATTCTAAAACATAATTTAATTTCTCCCATGTATCTAAAATATTTCAAAATTTTCATATATGTAGTTTTACTATAATTTTTGGAATTAATATAATATGATATATAAAAAGATGACCAATTAACTTTTCCTAAGAAAATTAGTGCCAAACACTAATGTTTATTTTTTCATAACTTAAACACAACTTGTATGTATCATCGATTGTTTATGATTTTGACCCTCCTTAAATATTTTGGATTAAGTTACCAATATCTGATTCGTAAAATCTGATCATTAAAAAATCTTTCAACAATAGCCACGGCAAAATATGTAACTATATCAAATAAACCGTGACAAAACCAACTTTGTTACGAANGCTATAGTGTCGTCGCTAATTGACGTCCGTACGTATTGGTAGCAAATTTGTGACAGATTTTTTGTGGTAAATACCGACATATTCACCACGAAATAATTGGTGGTAAATTGCCTCAACTTGCAACAGATGAGTTTGTAGGTAATTATAACAGTTTTCCACAATATTCTCGTGACAATCGTATTTACAAATACATACAATAGATGTGTAGCAAATTGTCTCGGATATATACACTAGATTATGTAACTAATTACACTAATTTGTGACAGGCTTTTTGTGGTAAATACCGACACATTTACCACGAAATAATTGGTGGTGAATTGCCTCAACTTGCAACAAATCAATTTGTAGGTAATTATAACAGTTTTCCATAATATTTTCGTTACAATAGTATTTACAAATACATACAACAATTGTGTAGCAAATTGTCTCGGATATATACACTAAGTTATGTAACTAATTACTTCGATTTGCAACAACAATTTCGATAACATTTTTCCACACAACACTCGTAGCAAATTTGGCAAACTCCAAATTTTTGTGATCATAATTTTGTTGTATTACATTTATTAAAAGTTTAATATTTGTAAATGGCAAAAATTCATAAAAAACTTTATTAAACATTGACAATTAAGCATTGATAGTTAAACATTAATTATGTTTTACAATTACTTAAAACATACAAACTAAGTCTCATAATTAGCAAACTTCATTACATTATAGGTTATAACACTTGAAAATACTTCCTTCCTATTCATTACCTTCCTTCAAATCCTTGATTCTAGATTTTCTCCATCTTTATTCTAGATACTTAACTAACATTCATGTATAAGCATACTCATCATTCTCATTCTCTTCTTCATCATTCTCTTCTACCTCATCATCGATGTGCTCGTGATTTGGCTCAACTGGGACGTCATTGATAGGAGCGGCAGGCACACCGCCATTGCGGGGTGGACTAGTGACAGAAGCATCGGTCCCTTGAGTTGGTTGATCAGAACGAGGTGTACCATTTGGCATGTACTGCTTCATAAAATCGAGCAAAATAGATATTTGGTCTCGCATGTTGTTGACTTGACGCTCAAGAGAAATCCTAGCTAAAGCACCAAATGAACTTTCCCCTCGTTCATATACATCAGATTGTCCTCTCATACCAAATATCCTCCCCCGTTTAGCCTCAACATACTGCAAATAACCCAAAAATTAGAATGCAACGTAAACCACAACTATTTTGGCATACATCAATCTTATGGTATGGCATACTCAATGTGCGCATCATCTTCTCTGTTTCATAATAAGTTTGAGCAGCAACATTACCTGATGGGAGAATATTATGCATCAAGTATGAAAAGTCATCAACGCATGTATGTAGTAAATTATGGGTTGTTTTAATGTTCACCACATCAGCGGCCAAAGAGAATCTTGAAAATCTCTCAATGCAATTATCATAAAGAGGTTCACGTGCAACATCCAAACGAGAGAAAAGACTTGCAGCTTCATCATTAGGAGTTTCCCATGTGTTATCTTGAACTGGTTCAATATATTGTTGATCACCAGTCATCCCACTAAAAAGATATTTGAACAAATAAATTACAAAATAATATTAAAATTATGATTTTTTAGTATTTAAGTCACCTAATATATATATATGTATTATAATAAAATAACACATTAAAATATTATTGATTTATTTTTTAAGAATATTAAATTAAGGAGTTTGACTATAAATAATATATATGGTAAATAGTTTTGTCATCTTTTATCTTTATTAATATAACATTCGACAAAGAGCACCAAGGGGGCCCACTAACCAAAAAACAACCTAAAGAAAGATCGAAAGAGAGAGCAACAACGTAACAGAAAGAGAAACAAGGGATAAAACGACACTTAATTAAGGTCTCTCTGTTTTTATACATTGTCTAACACTTAAATAACATAAATTAGAATTTGCTTTAAAAAATATTTAATAAAATGACAACCACACTAATTAAGCTATAGTACATGTACGTATTTCTCTTATTAAAATACAAACCGAACAAGTGCAAAAAAAAAAAAAAATCATAAAAAAATCGAACAAGTGCAAATGACAACGACACTAATTAAAATACAAACCGAACAAGTGCAAAAAAAAGAAATAGCTATAGTATATGTACGTATTTCTCTTAAAAATTCATATATACAATTAGTTTTTATTACATACAAATCGTACGTATGTGGCCATATATATATATATATATATATAT
>OVBE01010670.1:0-14797 GCA_900406425.1 Iberis pinnata
AGAAAGGCCGATGGCAAAAGACAGGTGGCAAAAGAAGGACCAAAATTAGGTCGACCCCTAATAAGAAACGTCCTTCCATATATACTTTATTTTTTATTTAATTTTGGGCCTAAATTAGTGAAGGACCCATTTAAGGACACCAANGCCTTCTTTCAACAATCTTCTTTCAAAATAAATACATCTCCACTCATGAGAATAAAACTTTCTATATATATATTTCCTATCATAAATGACATTTGGTCGGGAGCTAAATGAATCTCATCAAATATTTTTTGGCTATGTAATATATGTGTTTATAGTACACAACATACAAATATGAAATCACAAAGAAAATAAGGTATATATGTTGGTTATGATTCTCGATATGATACCTAGAACAGTAGACTGTTGACGTAGTTACAACACGTTTTTTGATTATCATTTTGATCAAAAAGTAACCGTTTCTAGGATAGAAAACATATATGTAAAAAAAGAGATCAAATAGAATGTATCATCTCTGCTACATCATGATTTTCATACAAAATAGTCTGAACAAAAAGTTAGTTGAATTATGCATCAACAAATTATAACTACAATATCTTGATGCATGTACAGATGCCAAAACGGTAACTAAATTACATATCCTAGCTACAAATGACTTTTCTCGTATTGGAATATCACATGGATGAAAAATGATACATGTGATTCTAGAATACGCTTCAAGTGTGGTAGACCTATTAGTATTAATGATAAGATCCTTAAAAGCAACAAGAAATTGAAAAGCATGATTCTCCCAAAATAGCATAAAATATTTTGAAAGAAACAAATCATGAGCTTGACAAAGATGCAGAGCATCATGAACCTAAAAACAATTATGAGATTTTTTTATCAAATATATGGAACAAAATAAAATGGATGACGTTGACGATGTTTTATGTCACCTTGTATCGATGAAAATAGAAGGAGAAATCGATGATCCATTACCAAAATTTTTATATTAATGTCAAAAGAGAAAAAACTTGAGTAAATGAAAAGTTGCAATACAATTTGACTTTATTCACTTAATAAAAAATGTATTCAAACCTAATTTTCTTACGCATGAAGATGTAAGATTAGTCGGATACAAATGATATTCATCCAAAATCGAAATGACAAAAATGAGATACAAAGCTCTTCTCATAGTCCAATGATTTTCTCAAAGACGTGAAATTGCTTACGAGGAAATCTATTCTCCCGTCATGAATGCAATCACGTTTAGATCCCTTATAAGTCTTGTTGTTAACTACAAGATGTCCTTTTTATGAAAAATGTAATAACACATGTATATTAGTACTAAAACCAACATAAGAAGACGTTTTATAAGTTTTCAGCATATACACTTTAACAAGATACAAATAAGATTTTTATAGAGAAGATTGATACTATCATAACCCTAAAACTAGATATTTTGTCTTGATGATTCAGAGGTGTCCATGCCATTTTTTCTTGATTCAGAGATCCCCATGTTCTGAGACTGTTGTACGATGATGTAGAACAAATCTACTTTTTTACCACTTGAACCACACAAGAAGATTTATAACAGTTGAGAAGATTGAGAGCATGAATTGAAATAGGCTTCTCACTAGATTTAATATTGCAGAAGGCTTAGTTGAGAGTTTAATTTACATTATTTTCAAGTAGTACCTTACTTCTCGAGATGAAACACATCAAAAATAAAGATGGTTGGGATTAACATTTGAATATGATGAATACATTTAAATGGGGAATATGCCAAAAACCCAACCCTCAAATTTTGAATGAATCATGTAAATCTCAAATTTTTAATTTTTTCATTTAAAACATATATTTCATGGACTAAGTTATTTTGCTCCACAAAAATCAACCGTAACGAAAGTTAAACGATGGTTTTCTTGGGGGGGGGGGGCTAAAACAGCTTAGACCATCTCCAATAGTTAAGAACCATTTAATGTTTGAGAAACTTTTAGCAAGACAATAAATTTGGTTGCCTCCAATGGTTAAGAAACTTGTGTTTCTTAAAAAAAAACATGTTTTTTTAATATTCCAATTTATAAATCATTTTACATACATAATTTTTTTTCTATAAACATTATATTTTACATATCACAAATAATAATTAAAAATAAAACATACATGAAATGCATATAATTAAGAAAATATAAAATTTTGANTAATATTCCAATTTATAAACCATTTTACATACATAATTTTTTTTCTATAAACATTATATTTTACATAACACAAATAATAATTAAAAATAAAACATACATGAAATGCATATAATTAAGAAAATATAAAATTTTGAACGACAACAAGCGANAATATTCCAATTTATAAATCATTTTACATACATAATTTTTTTTCTATAAACATTATATTTTACATATCACAAATAATAATTAAAAATAAAACATACATGAAATGCATATAATTAAGAAAATATAAAATTTTGAACGACAACAAGCGAAGTATGTAATCTTAATCTGATCCGAATTTTGCCATATGTGTTCCACCAAATCCGCTTTTAGTTGGTCATGTTTTATTCTATCTCTAATTTGGTTTCGATTTGCCATCACATTGGCGAGATTTGTAGGCATATCCGTTGAATAAGTATAATCGACATGTGCATTCCCGTTTTCTTCGCCGGAGATGTCTGACTTTTCGCCTGAAAATCGGGTGAAATCGGAGAAAATGAAAGGATGCGTGTGTTGTTTGTTTTTTTTTTCTTTTTCAGTCGCACCTATGAATGCCTGACACGTGGCGACTCTTAATGANTATGTCTGACTTTTCGCCTGAAAATCGGGTGAAATCGGAGAAAATGAAAGGATGCGTGTGTTGTTTGTTTTTTTTTCTTTTTCAGTCGCACCTATGAATGCCTGACACGTGGCGACTCTTAATGATCCGAAATTGCTTGGTAAAGAACCGAATCTCGGTTTCCTTTTCTTAATAATCCAATTAGTATTAATTTTTGGGCTTAAGAACCCACTAAAAACCTCTTTAAATCCATCATTGGAGTTTCTCTTAGTCAACATAAATTTTTGATTTAAATGACTAAATTTAATAAATTAGAGGTTTGAATGGCTCTTTAAAAGTTCATGGTTTTTTGGCCTAAATTTAAAATTTTATGATTTTTTTTCGGCAAAAAACTGAAAATTTTTAAGATTTGTTTTCTAATTGATTTTTACTTATTTGTTGTGTACAAATCTTGCAATTTCATCAATGAAAAATGTATGTTTATATGTGGAACTGACTTGAAATTCAATTGGCATAGAGTTAAAAAATTGGGTAAATTGCATGGATAATCATAAATAGGGTCAAAATTAGGAAAGTAACCATCGGTGAATATTATATGTTTTTGAAAAATTATACACAAAAGTATTTCGTATGTACCTGTCACTCTCTCTGTCTCTCTTTTCCATATATCACACGCGCTATCACTTCATCTCTCTCTCCTTGTTTTTTCCACCCCTCACTCTTTTTGCAAATAAAATTATATAATTTCAAATAATAAAATCACAANCACAAAAGTATTTCGTATGTACCTGTCACTCTCTCTGTCTCTCTTTTCCATATATCACACGCGCTATCACTTCATCTCTCTCTCTCCTTGTTTTTTCCACCCCTCACTCTTTTTGCAAATAAAATTATATAATTTCAAATAATAAAATCACAAAATATTTTCTAATATAACACATATTTTTTCTACGTATACATTATTAAAATTATTTAAAATGTACTTATATATTTTACATAATGAATAGTGAATTTGCGTTTTAGTGAAATATAAACCCAGAAATAGTCGGACTACTTATGTATTCAACATTATGAACCATCACCTATGTATAAAACATTGGCTAAACTCCAAAATATAAACCCTAAACTCCAAAATATAAACTATAAACTCCAAAATATAAACCCTAAACTACAAAATCTAAACCCTAAACACAAAAATCTAAACCCTATACTCAATAGTATAAATCCTAAACTCCAAAGTATAAATCCTAAACTCCAAAATATAAACCTTAAACTCTAATATATAAATCATAAACTCCAAAATCTAAACCATAAACTTTAAAATATAAAATATAAACACTAAATTAAATTCCAAAATATAAATATAAAACCTAAACTCCAAAATGTAAACCATAAACTTCAAAATATAAACCCTAAACACTAAAATATAAACCCTAAACTATAAACCATAAACTCTAAAATATAAACCCTAAACTCGAAAGCATAAACCTTAAACCCTAATCTTATAATAAACCATTATATTGTATACTGAAAAATAGTCTAACTATTTAAACAAGAGAGATATGAGAGGGGTAATATAGAATATATTACATATTGTTGGAGAGAGAGTATGGTATGGTAGGGGTAGGTGTTAGAAAACTAATATTTATGTGTAGTTAGGTTATCTAAAACAATTTCCCTTGAAAATTCAAGATTTTTTTGGAATTTTTTAATTAATTTTGGTCTGCTTATGTAATAAATATCTCATATCCTAAATGCAAACAACTTATTTATACTTAAATGAGACACAAACTATTATGAAAATATATTAAAACAAGATGAATAAAGAGTTTAAATTGCAACAACATGGAACTAGATCGGTTAGAGAAGACATGTTAAATAATTCATGATGTTCTTATATATACATATACTAAATAATTAAATAAAAATACATGATTGAAAGATGAATTTAGTTCAAATAATTATCTTATTTGTTTGATTGATCCAACTAAATNCATATACTAAATAATTAAATAAAAATACATGGTTGAAAGATGAATTTAGTTCAAATAATTATCTTATTTGTTTGATTGATCCAACTAAATTTCTACTTAATTAAGAGGTTGAATTCAAAATATATATAATTTAAACGTACAATTTTTTCATTAATATAATTGCAAGATTTTTACACAATAGATACGTAAATAATAGTTACAAAAATCTTGAATTTTTCAACTTTATACCAAAAATTATGAACTTTTAAAATTAGGCTAAAAAGATAATGAATTTTTAAATAGCCATTTAAATCTCCAATTTATTAAAGTTACTCATTTAAATCACAAATTTTAAATTAACTAAGCTCTTGAACTTTTTAGGGGTAAAATGCCTTACTCAATGAAAATATATGTTTTAACGACCAAATATTAAAAGTTGGGGTTTAAATGACTCTTTCAAAATGTCAGATTTTTTTGTTCCTAAATTTGATAGTTCATGGTTTTTCTTTTGCATTTTCCCCAATTTAAATGCAACTTCTACGTACACAGTTATTAGGATACCTTCTTCCTCCTTTGAATGGACCATGCAAATTGCTACTGTCTACTCTATAATTGAAATTTATCTCCACTTTCAATCAACCAACTTTACTAGTCAATTTCACAAAACCTACCATATGCCAATGAATCTACACCTAATACTATTTTTGTCGGGTTAGGAATTACTAACAACTTTACAAATCACATTCATGATTTTCTGTTTAAATCGCCTCTGAAATTTTGGTAACTCTTTTTTGCTGCCGGAAATCAACCTCGTCGATGAGGTCTCCAAAACAACTTCTACTTAAGTTTGAAGCTTTTCCAAATACCTTTTACATTTTAAAGTCAATAACACACATCTCTAGTTAATGTATAAACATTGATTAATAATATATGTCAGTTTACATAGTCAACATAAAATTCATAAATTGATTTGGTAGTAAAATTTTAAAGATTAAAGTGCTAATTTAAATTTTTTTGAATATTTTAAATCATATTTTTAAATCTTTAAAGATTTCTTACTTACTTTATACTGATTAATATGAAAATAATATATATAGGCAAATTTTCTCAAAATACCACTTTCTCATAGAATCTTTCTAAAAGTATCATATTCTTGCTACTTTTTCAAAAGTACCACTTTCTTATGGTAGTGGTCATGTGTTTTTCTCTATTTTACCCTTTGGTATTGTACCTCTCCGCCTTGATGGTATTCTCTCTATACACTCATATTTAATGAGAGTAATTAATGTTAATTAATATTGTGTCATCATTTCAATAAATCTTTATAGCTTATGGTGATGGCTTGTCCGAGAAATAATAGTGGTAGATTTGAATAGTTGTGTATGAGCAATCTAAACTTATTAGTGGAATTAAACATAAAGAATTAGTGCGAGACTGAAGAAAACAAGAATCACAACTCTTTTTGGTAGATAATATAAGATTATTGTCTATAATTTATTATGTGGTTCTTTATGCATACTTGGCTGTGTTTGTTGTTTTGTTTGTTGTATTAGTTGTCTATAAATTATGGACTATTTTAAGTATAAATGTTTGTTGGGATAAGAAACATAAACATCTACTATCTCGTAGGAAAGTGCTACATTGTTGAAATTTTGGAGAAGTTGTGGACATAAAAAATTATTGCTCCATGCAAGGAAGAAAGACACAAATATTTTTGAAGTAGTTGGAGACGTCAACACTAACCCGCCAAAAACGAAAGGGGGCTCATGATGACCTTGCAATGAAAATCTCATATCAAGGAGCATTAAGTAAGTTTTTTCTTCATTTTGTGGCATTAAAAGTGTAGATACTTTTCTAACTTTGAAAATACATCAGGGGCATAAAAGAACCCCTCGTGGATGAAACAAGTGCATAACTTGTGGAAAAATGGGGCATAATAGGACAAATTTCAAAACTCCTATATAGATATTGAGTAATGTTGGGGACAAATTTTGGAACGATTAACCATTGGACATATTTTTGGTGGATATCTGTGTTGATTGGTGGATATGTTGGATAGTGTGGGAATCGAAATTCACATCGTCGATTTCTGTTAATTAAGATAAATAAAAGAAATCCTAATTTTCTCAAAGGCCTCGGATTTATGTGAGTCAAACGTTTACAAGATCATAATATGAAAATAAGGAATAAAACATGAATTTAAAAAGTATGAAGAGGGCAAAGTGATTTCTTATTCCGAATCGTATGTACGTGTTACATTCAGATGATAGTCTCGGCTGCAAGAGCTGTTGGCGAGTATCCTAGATTGATATATTAGCTTTTTGATACTTTTTGACATTATTTTTATTGCATTTTGAGTTGATTTACTTGTATTTAGGCACATATGGGTTGCATTTGCATATAATTTCATATTTCATGTGTTTAAGGTGAGTGAAATCAAAATAGAGATCAATTGGTGATATATTTGGTTTTTCATGAGTTTAATCCTTATTTTGATTCCATTCTAGAGTATTTAGCTTGTATTTAGGTCTAGATAGGCTGCATTTTGCACATTATTGCATATTTTAGGTGTTTAAGAGGTGGGAAGTTGAATTGGAATCAAAACCGATGAAAAAGATCAAAAAGAGCTCAAAAAGGAAACTACAATTGCATACCAGTTTTATGCACCGGTTTGCACCAAACCGATATCAAATCTTCATAAGACAGTGAACAAACATGGGAAATTGCACCAATTTGTGAAAACCGGTGCACTACTTGAATACTCATACCAGTTTCGTGTACCGGTTTGCACTAAACCGGTATGAGTCAACAAAAGTCAACATTTCTTACCTTTTAAAGAAAAAACCCTTTTTATTTGGGTTGACCCAATTTGTTCTGGGTCAAACCCATTCCCATTTAGGATACTATATAAGCTTGAAAACCTAATTTGGAGAGATTAAGCTTTATTTTCTCTAAGAACACTTTGTAATCTTTGGATTCTTATGCAATTTTGAGTTTTATTTCTTGCTTTGATTGCTCCTTTTCTTCAAAATTCTACTTCTAATTATGATTCAACACGTATCTATCATAAGATTTTGTGTTTTCTCAATGATTAGTGAGTAGTTCTTTACTAAGCAAATGTTTTAGGTAGATTAGGTGATTATATGGTTGATCTTGATGATTAGGGCTTAGATATCTTATATCCTTATTCATTAGGTGTTCTTAATGCTAGATATTTCTTGGCCATTCAAGTTTAGATCATAGGTATTTTATTGCCCGAAAGGTGTTTGATGAACTGCTTGAACCAACTATTGAATGCTAAATGAGGCCTAACCAAGAGATTGTGTTAGTTAGTTTAGTGGTTGATCATGGATTAGAACTTAAGGCTTCTTGATTGTGTAACTATCCAAGAGATTTTTTTAGTAACATGATTAGGAAAGGAATTAGTGCCATGAGAGTGGATTAGTCTAATTAAAGAAATCTTAGACCAAGGATTAGCATTGAATGATAGTATAAAGAATCATGAGGTACCATTTGATCACCCAAGTCAATAACATTTGCCCATTTGATTAGGCTTTTTAATCTTGATTTACGCTTTAGTCTTTTGTTGACTTTTCCTTAATCTAGTTGACTTTTATATTGTTGACTTTTGGAATTATGCATGATTAAGTGTTTCAAAACGAATCAAATTTTAATAGCTTAGACTAGACATGATTCTCATAGGACTAGTCTGTTGATTCTCTTGAATTGGATTGATCCTTAAGTGCTATAAAGATATAAATAAACTTAAGACATTTACATAGGTAAAGATTAGCAAATTCTTGTTTATCAAATTGACGCCGTTGCCATTTCAGGATTGATTTTAACCATTAGTGCTCTGAATCTGCTTGGGACTAAGCTCATTTTCTGTTACTTTGCTAACTTCTCTACTCTTTTTGTTTGTGCATGTTCATGTGTATGAACCTGAGAAGTAGAGGAACAACCAATCTCATTCCACTAGTTGAGGATATTCGCGCACTTGAACGACAACAAATTTGGGAACGACGTGAACAAGAGCGTTTTGCTCATCTTCGACGATTGGGCTTGGAGATGGAGCACCAGAATAACAACAACCAGGACAACAATGGTGGTGGAAACAATAACCCACCACCAAATGCTAGAACCGTTGGCGCTAATGATGCCCCAAATGCCTATGAGCATCGTGCTGGCATTCATACTCCACCAATTGCTAGCAACAACTTAGAGATCAAATAAATCTTGACCAACATGGTTGAGAACTCTAAGTTTCATGGGCTACCAATGGAAGACCCTCTTGATCATTTGGAAAACTTTGACATGTTATGAAGCACTGTGAAGATAAACAGCGTAACCGAAGATGCTTTAAAATTGCGTTTGTTTCCCTTCTCTTTGGGAGACAAAGCTCACGCATGGGAGAAGAACTTGCCTTGTGATTTGGTTGCAACTTGAGATTCTTGTAAAAGGGTATTTCTCACCAAGTTTTCTCTACAATGCGAACCGCCCGTCTTAGAAATGAGATCTCTGGATTTATGGAAAACGGTATTGAATCGTTTGGTGAAGCTTAGGTACGGTTCAAAGGATACACACTTCAATGTCCACATCATGGATTCTCTAGAGAAAGCATACTCAGCACATTCTATCGTGGTCTTGTCCCAAAGTATAGAATGATGTTAGACACCGCTAGTCATGGAAATTTCTTTAGCCAAACTGAAGAGAATGGATTGAAACTTTTTGAGAATCTTTCTTAAAGTGATGGAAACTATGGTGATGATTATGACACCACATTTTGGGATAGTGATAGAAATGATAGCTACAAGAAAGATATTAAGTCACTTGAAGACAAGCTGGATAAGTTCATACTTTCCCAACAACGAGCTGTCAACTTTGTTGGTGATTTGGTTGAGAATGTTCAACCAAAGGCGATAACTCAAGAGGAGATTTATTATGTTGGTAACCAAAGATACAATAAAGGGTACAACAACTAAAACCAACAAGGAGGTTTCCAACCTAGAACTCATTTCAACATCCACAGTGGTTTTCAACCAAAGCAACAATTCTTCTCCAACAAACCTCAACGTTTCTCTAGTCCTCAAGCACCTCAACAACAACAAGCTTCAGGAAGCTCTTCTAACCCTCAATAACAAACCAATCAACTCTTGAGACAACTTTTGGAAGGTCAAGGTAAGAATGCCATAGAGTTTGGAATGTTCAAGAAAGACATACATGCCAAAGCCGATGATCTCAATACCAAGATTGAGGGAATCACCTCTCATTTGAAATCCTTAGAAACCAAAGTTTCTCAATTTGAAGGTGTCTACTCTCATATAAAAGTCCTTGACAACCCAATTTCTCAAATAGCTTCTTCTTCAAAGCGACCAATAGGACAACTTCCAGGAAGTTCACAATCAAGCCAAAGGGAGTATGTTAATGCTATCACCATTAAGTATCAAGATGAGGAATCTTCACGTTCTATCATTGAGGAAAATGACAACAAAGTTTGGGGGGGGGTAGACATACCTATTGAAAATGAGATGAACACCAAAGAAACAATTGGGGATTATAAGGAGAAAGGAAATGCAACAATTGAGGAGAAGGATACTACATTCAAAGAACCGGTCTTTGAATCTCCACCTTATGTGCCTAAACTTCCATTTTTGGATAGATTCAATAACTATTGGAAAAGTATAAAGCTCAATTTGAAAAGGAAATGAAGGAAGTCTCGAAAAACATCTCACTCATTGATGCATTCATGGCAAACCCTCTTTATAGAAACACTTTGAAAGCTAAAATAAAGGAAAACCTAAATGATATACAAGGAATGATTAAGCTCAAACACGAGAATGGTGAAAAAGTTCCTAAAGAGGTAATCCCTAAAAAGCTTGTAGATCCGGGAAGTTTCACTCTCCCTTATACCTTGGGACCGCTTGAATTTGAGAAAAGTTTATGTGACCCTGAAGCAAATGTGAGTCTCATGCCATTATCGGTTGCGAACAAACTTAGGCATACATCCTTCAAACCATGTGGAATATCCTTGGTGCTTGCTGATAGGTCCGTGAAAACTCTGGTTGGAGTACTAGAAGATGTTCCGATTAAGATATGGGATGCGAAGGTGCTCACAGACTTTATAGTCATTGAAATTAAGGAAAAATCAAAGGATCCCCTTATTTTATGAAGGCCTCTATTAGCCACAATTGGAACCAAGATTGATGTCAAGAAAGAAAGGATCGATCTCCATATCGGTAAAAAGCGCACTCAACAGTATGACATCAAACAAACCAAGAAGAAACCCACAATCAATGGACAAAGCTATTGGGTGAAGACAAGCGACACACTTTTTGTTGAATGCGTAGATGAAACTAGCAATGGTAAGACTAGTTTCAAGAATGATAATAAGGGATAAAGATATCCAAGAAGATTAGTTGATAAAAAAAATGATCTAAGCTTCCTTCGGATCCCAACCAAGTTTGATTCAAAAAGAAAAGTTAAGCTTAGAGACTTTAAACTTGAAAAGGAATCTCATGTTATCCTTTGTACATATCCTTTCAATTTGAATCTTTTATTTAGTTTTTACCTTTGTTTTGGTATCACTTTGGGTAATTTGACTTTTGAAGGTGTTTGAGTGTTGCATTTTGCAGATTTGAAGGACATTAAAGAGCAAAACTGGTCATACCGATTTGTTGCACCGGTTTGCAACAAACCGGTATGAAGATGTGCATTTTTCCAGAGACCAAACACGGTTAAACGTACTGGTTTGTGCAAACCGGTATGAACAAATTTTCACATACCGGTTTAGTGTACCGATTTGCACTAAACCGGTATGATATAAAATTTTGAAAATTTTGCGATTTTTACCAGACTTCAACCGGTTGTAACCCAATTTTGACCCGATTTTGAGGACTTTGACCCGATTTTTAACCATTTCTCTTCCATTTTTTCTTTCTTTTAAAATCACTTTAAAGTTTCCAAAGAAGCTCTTTCAAAACTTTGATTTCTCCCTCAATCCTCAAGTAAATTTAGTGCTTTTTTTGCTATTCCTCAGATTTTTAAGGATCATTAGATTAATTCCTGCTTCATTCCCATTTTTCAAGCCAAGGTATGCCCCTAAACCTATTGTTTGTGCAAGTCACTGTTCATCCAAAAATGAAAATTGAATTTTCTCAAGTTTTATGGTTGATTATTGTTTCTATGCCTTAGAAAAGTATTGGGTTTAGGTACGTTGTTGCTTCCTTGAGTTATTAAGCCTCAATTCTTTGAATTTGTCAAATTTTCAGAATTATGGTTCTTGAGTTACAAATTGAACAAGTTTGGGGGGGGGGGAATGATAGATTGGGGTTTTNTTTTGCTTATTTGAAGAGACTAACAAGAATTGTGGATTAAATTTTAACTTACTCTCAAAATGAATGTTAGTTCTTTAAGGTAAGCTAAACACATGAAATGATTTGTTGAATTGACAATTTGAGGATATTGACATGACTTGAAGGCAATGAGCTTTATAGAGTGTATTTGAATGGAGAATTAGTTTCAATGTGTTTTCATATAGCACGTTTGAATATCTCTAGTTTCTTTATCATTTTGTAGAAGTCATCATGTCAAACCGAGGAGCATCCAACATTTCAAACGAACCTTCAGTTGAGGACATATACAAAACGTTGATGTGAGTCGATTTCAAAGAATCAAAATTCTCGGATACAAAAACTTTGGAGAATATTGGGATTCCCGAACAGGTCAAGGAAATATTGGGATAATTAAGGTACACTTCAAAACCTTTGTAAATACATGCATTTTAGATTTTATTTCTCTTATTGTCGTTTTTTCCTCTAAACTCTTTTTCACACAAGGGACCGTGTGAATTAAGTTTGGGGGAGGGACCGTATCTAACTTAGTTTCGATTTTTGGTCTTATCATGCATTTGCATCGTGAACAGTTAAAGTTTACAAAAATCCGTAAAAATCAAAAATTTTCAAAAATCTTCAAAAATATTGCATCTTGTTTTATTTTGTGCATATTTTAGGTAGAATCTAGCCTCATTTTAGGTTGCATTATTCGTATAGGAAGCCAATGATGATAATGCCTTGTGAAGTTTATCTTCTAACCTTTTGAATTAGCATCTCAAGTGTGATATGTTGGTTTGAGCATTCTAGTTTCCTTGAAAAGTCTTGAAGTTCATGTATTGGATCTTGAAATTTGAAAATCTATTGTTAAAGTCTCGAAGCTTGCTAGTTCTAGGTTATCTTCATAAGTATTTGGACTTAATTTGGATTACTAATTAGCTTGCTCAATAGATATCTTGGTGTGTTTCAAGGCTTAATCATTTTAAAAATGGTTTAGTCACCCAAAAGCCTAAACACTTGTGGCTAAACCGGTCATTCTCATTTTTATGATGATTTTCTTCTCCACCGTAAAACCCAATTACCCAAACACTTGTGAGTTTCTTTTCTTTAGTGATTGATCGGAAAAAACTCAAGAGTATAAAAGGCGACAATTGACAAGCTTCCATTTAGCTATATTGATGATATCATCTAGCATTAGGAAGGGTAACTAGGAATGGAAATGTTGGGTGTTGGAAGATTCTTAATAGTTTTGGGGTTTTAGCCATATAAATAGTTCTAGTTCTTGCTCTAAAGAGATAAGGGTAGAGGTAGTTTGATGGTTTAAGCTTCAAAAGAAGATGTTTGGGGAAGTAAGAAAAAGAAAGGGAATGGTGAGTTTGAGAAAGAATGACAAGTCTCCTCTAGATTAGAAAGAAAAATGTTAAGAAGCCCCTAAGTAAAAAACTCTAAGTTGAATGAAAAGAAGGCTAGGAAAAAAATGCAATATAAAAAAATAGATTACCCTAAGTGATCAAATGATTACAAAAGAGTTAATGATTGATGTAGTACATGGGGAAGTATGATAAATTTATTGGAGAAAGAATGAAAGCCTAAAGAAAGATAAGAGAACATGGTTGGTTTGGGAGGTTTAAAATTGAANCAAATTGATGTAGTACATGGGGAAGTATGATAAATTTATTGGAGAAATAATGAAAGCCTAAAGAAAGATAAGAGAACATGGTTGGTTTGGGAGGTTTAAAATTGAAAAAAGAATGGTTAGAATCATTTAAGAATGGGTAGATAAGACTTGGTTTTAGGGAATGATTAGATATGGAAGTTGAGAGATTGTATCCCCCATTGCCCTTTGTCTCGTTTTGATTTTGCTAATTCAAACACTCCCTCTTGAGTGATAACCCAATGATTAAGTGTGAACCTTCTCTTGAGGCATTGGAATCCCCTTTCGACCTCACCAATTGAAACCTTCAAGTTAACTATTCGAGCATGCTTCACTTATAAAAAGTATTTGAATGTAGGAAGAACTTGGACTAGGCATGTGGATTGCTTGCCTTTAATAATAGAATGGATAGTGAGAATGCTTGAATGATTTGATGAGTAGAGATATTAGTTTAGGATTGATGATGTATCATGTTTTGGATGTTAGTTCACTAGGCTTTGGCTTAATTGATGACTCTGAATTTTCATGGATTTTACTTATCAATTAGCATCGATTCTGAGGTCTAAAAGCGTGCATACATCACATTTATGGTTGATTTCACTAAGTTTAGGATTTTTAGGACATTTGCATTATAATTTGCATATGCACGCATTTTGGAGGTTTTTCAGGACTTTCAGGTGTTTTTGGGAAGAATTTGAGAAATTTTAGAAAAGCAGCACTTGACGTCGAATGGAGCAGCACTTAACACTCAGCACTCAACATGGAATGGACTGAGCTCTGGCAGGATCGATCCCAACTCAATGCAGGATCAATCTCAGGCACTTCGGCGACGAAACATGATCGATCCCACTCAGCACCTTTGGGATCGATCCCAACACTATACAGATCGATCCCAACAACCNGCAATTCAGATCGATCCCCCTTTCATGCTTTCAACGTTTCTGGTGAAGTCTCAAGCGAAGCCAAGGAAGTGCACGAAGACGAAGCATGACTAAGAAGACAATATCCAAGATCGATCTCACTTGTGTTAGGACTGATCTCAGGCACTCAACGCCAAGATCGATCCCAACCTCAGACGAAGTTTGGATGCA
>OVBE01010671.1:0-14796 GCA_900406425.1 Iberis pinnata
ATAAATTAGTGAGCTATAGCCCACGATTTTTTGTCAGTTTGACAAAATCTGAAATAACTAATATGTTTTCTTAGAGTCTTATTACCAATAATAATGGGTTGAAGCTTGTTAATCATCACTATTGCTTTCGTTTGACCGTGGTTTAGCAATAACGTGAAAATCACTAAAATATATAAATTAGTGAGCTATAGCCCACGATTTNATCACTAAAATATATAAATTAGTGAGCTATAGCCTACGATTTTCTATCAATTTGACAAAATCTGAAATAAGTTTAGTATGCTTTATTATAGTCTCTTTACCAATAATATTGGGTTTCAACTTGTTAATTATCATTATTTCTTTAGTTTGACAATGGTTTAGCAATAACGTGAAAATCACAAAATATATAAATTAGTGAGCTATAGCCCACGATTTTTTGTCGATTTGATAAAATCCTAAAGAAGTTTAGTATGCTTTCTTGTTAATTATCACTATTGCTTTAGTTTGACAATGGTTTAGCAATAACGTAAAAATTGTGATATTTTAAAAAATTTTGAGAGTATGTGGTATTTTTGGAATATTATTATTTTTGAGAATCCCATTATAAAAACTAAATATTTCTAAACAAAAAAAAATTAAAACGAAATTTCCTAATATATAAAACTTCACAACTACCTTAATTTATACCCATTTATAGTTTTAAAATATAACAAAAATCAATAAAATAATATTCTAATTTTGTGACAAATTTATAATTAACAAAAAAAAATATTATATACTCTCTGAACCTTTAACCTAAAAAACATATTTTGTCTGTTGGTTCAGCGACGGCGCGGGCCCTCGCCGTCGTCGCCTTTCTTCCAGTTTCCTCTGTTGTCGTCTGTGTCGTTCTCGTCTTCGTCCTGCCTCGGTGGGCTTCAATTTCAATCCTCGGGTGTTAGGGTTTTGTTTTGGCCGGTGGTTCGGGCTGTGGGCTGGCTGGGTTATGGTCGCCAGTCCTTGAGGTCTTCAGTTTATGGCCTCTTCTCCGTTCGGCTTTGCGGTGCTGTTACTATTGGTCTTTCGTAACTTGTCGCCTCTTCTCCTTCTTGGCCTCACCGCCGCTTGTGTCGGTGGCTCCCTCTTGGTGGTTGGGTTCTGTGGAGGTCAGTCTCTGCTTCCTTGCTGGTAGCCGTCGATTGCTCTTTTCTCTCTTTTTGTAGATTTGTTAAGGGCGTGGTGGTTTGTTTGGTTCTGGTTGGGTCGTTGGTTTCAGCTCGCGTGGTTTGTTGTCTGGTTTCGCTGTGGTAGTGTTTGTGCAGCTGGATTAGCTTTAAGGGTTTGGTTATAGTGTTCGGAGTCTCTTTGTTTCATGGTGATGGGTCGTCTGTCCTATAGCTGGTTGTTGCCGTTCTGATTCTTGTCTGTTTAGCTTCTGCAGTGCTTCTTCAGCTTCGATCCATAGCTGTCGTCTTCAGATGTCGGTTTTGTGCTGTTTGAGGTTGTCGCTCCTTGTCTTTATACGTTTGGTGTGGTCGAAGCCCTATCTTCTGCGAGATTTGTTCTTTGGCGTTTTTCGGTCTTCTCTTATAAGAGTTTGACTTCGCCCTTTCCCATATCTTTTATGGTATTCCTACATTGTCTAGGAGCCTTTGGTTTGGATTAATAGTCTCCGCGATATTTTTCTGAGAAGTAAATTTATTTATCATAGGAGGACTCTTGTTCTTGTTCTTGGCCTAGTTACTTGGCCTTTTTGGGAGTTAGCAGCCTGTCTTGGTTCTGGTCTTCACAACTTTGATATCTAGAGTGGCTTTCCCTTGTTGCAATTGAGTTTTTGTTCGCTTTCTTGCTTTTTTTTTCCATCTCTTGTTTTTTAGCTTTGTTCTGTGTATTCTCTTTGCTTCCCGTTGTATCGGGCTTTGTTTCTCGTTGTGTCGGCTTTGTTTTCTAAAATTTCGAGCTAAGACAATCGAAATTTGTGGACTTTGACTCCTGAAATTTCAAGTTAAGATACTCGAAAAAAATATATATTATATAATTAACAACTAAGTTATAATAAGACATTATTTTATGAGGATTCATTAAGTAAAAACCCAAATAAGACCCATAAAAGCCCAATTTGTATATATATATATATATATATATATATATATTTTTTTTTATGTGATTTTGCGTGAGTGTGTATTATCTTTTTGTCCATCTGTTTCTTCTCTTCCTTGATTTGCGGTCAATCGTAAAAGAATAGATCAAGAAGAAGAAGAGAGATAGATAAAGAGGTAAAAATGGATCCTTTTTGATCTGTCTTATTATTACCTGTTTTTTGATGAATCCACTTAACTTAACAACATTCTTTTATTGGGATCTTTTTACTCATCTTTTAAATGATCCAATCTGACAAACATTTTTCAAAAACGGACTCAGATCTTTCTAAAAATGGGTAAAGCAAGAGGAGTTAACAATGGTGTTAATCAAAGTTCTCTTGGTTATCTCTTTGGTTCCGGTGCGTCTTCTTCCGCTTCCGCTGCTTCAATGGGTACTACTACAACAACAACCACCACAACTACCACCGATGGAACCGGAGGTAGACCAATAACCACCACAACAACCACCGTCACTGATAATAATAAGAAGGTACCTGCTGGTGTTAGAGGAAGTCCTAATAATTACTTTAGATCTGAAGGTCAAAACTGTGGAAACTTTCTCACGGTATATAAATTCAACATCTTTAACTAAAAAAACTTATCTTTGATTTGATTGATTAAAAATAGAAACTTTAAATGATGAAAAACAGGAGAGACCATCTACTAAAGTTCATGCTGCTCCTGGTGGAGGATCTTCTCTTGATTATCTATTTGGAGGTTCAAATGCTACTGGATCTGATAAGAAATGAAGTTTCACTTCTTTCTATTTTGTATATTATCATCAAATTGTGTAGCTTTTTAATCTTTCATGGAACTTGGTTTGATTCATTGTTATGGGAGTGCAATTGAGTGAATTTGGATCTCTACCTTAAGCTTTTTCAGATAATGTTTCCTTTAAGAGTTGCAAGAAACTTAACAAAGAGCATAATTGAGATCACAATTGAATGAAATAAACAAAGCCATGTTCAATAATACATTGTAAAAGAATAATCTTTTGAAGTGGATACGGTGGTGAACCGGCGGAACACGGCGGTGCTAAAAGCCTTGTGCTTGAATGTTAACTAAGGAAGAGATTAATCCTGACCGTTTAGATAATTTTAAATGATTTTAAGCCGTCCGATGCCTAAACAGATAATTTATTGAACCGGATTTGGTTCAGGTTGATTTAACCGGGAAAAAATCAAAGATTAGGGCTTTCGTTTTCTTCTTTCTCTCTGCTCGGTTGCTACTTTTGGGTTTTTGTTCTTCACCGCCGTCGAGAAGAGACCGGAGCTTAGCTATGACGACAATTGTTCCCACTTCTGAAGAAGATCCATTCTTGGCTGTTGTTAGATTCACTTCCCAGCTCGCCTGGGCTGATGCTGGTCCTGAGGTTACCTCCACAAACTTGTTTGAGAAATTTTGATCGGATTTGTGTTTTTTCTGTGTTGGTGGACTCTCTTGGATTTTCCTTCTTTTTGCTGCAATTAGATGTTATTGGAGTAGAACAATTTGTAATCTTTCATGATTCTGATGCATATGATTAATTCAAATATCTAAAGTTAGTGTAATTAAGCTCATTGTACTTATCTTGTTATAGTTTGAAATTTGGGAACTTGTGCTCTTTGGTTAGGTTGCAGAGCCAGAAATTACAAGGCTATGTAGAGAGGCTGAAGAGTTAATAGTAGCAGGAAAGTGGCTAGAGTTAGCTACTTTAATGGTTACTTCAGCTGAATTGGTATCTTCCAAGATGTCTGAGAAAGGTTTGTATTAACACCATACTTTCTAGAGTAGTGAGTTTTCAGTAGTTTGATGTTGTCTGACTCTTGATTCAGATCTTGAGTGTACCTACACCATAATCTGCAGCCTTGTTAGGAATGTGAATAGTTCTGAGGAAGTTCTTGAAATCGTGAAAGCTATATCTTCCAAGGTTACTCAACAACCGAATGATAAAGCTTCACTTCGTTTGAAGATGTATGATTCTTTAGCTTTATTCCAATGCTCTGTTTATGTATCACAACATACTTCTCATTTTTCTTTTTCTGTGTTTTTATAGCCTCTTCAATCTCTATAACCTTCTGGACCACCCATATGCTCGTTTTAAAGTATACATGAAAGCTCTTACACTAGCTGTTGACGGGAAGGTTACTGAGTACTTAGTTCCTTCTTTTAAGAAGATCGATAACTTCTTGAAGGAGTGGAATATTGACATTAAAGATCAGAGGGAACTCTTTCTTGCCATTGCTAATGTGCTGAGAGAAAACAAAAGGTACTGCACTGTATTTATACTTCATAACCGTGAGCCATTAGTCATTCGATTTATGCTTTCCTTGTGCTTTCGGTTAGGTATAACATATATTCATCATTTTTTCCTATCAATACTCCAGTTTGGTGAAAGAATCTCTTAAGTTCTTAACGAAGTATCTAGCTACTTTCTCCAATGAGGATGCTCAGGTCTTGAGTGACGCTAAGGAGGAGGCTGTTCGTGCAGTCATTGAATTTGTCAAAGCTTCCAGTATTTTCCAGGTAACATAATCTACGGAAGCATAATGTGATTCATATTTTATTGAAGTTCATCCATGATTTTTTGAAAACATTTCAGTGTGATTTATTGGACTTGCCTGCCGTAGTACAATTGGAGACCAACGCTAAATATGCACCAGTTTACCAGCTACTGAAGATCTTTCTCACTCAGAAACTTAATGCCTACACAGAGTTCCAAAATGCAAATTCTGGATTCCTGCAAAGCTACGGTACTACAACTAATTCAGTAACTGTTTTGTGTAGATATGATATCCTTATGAATCATCCGGTTTTTGTAGAACTTACCGATGAAGAATGTGTAACGAAGATGAGATTGTTGTCACTTGTGGACTTAGCCTCAAATGAATCTGGCAAAATATCTTACGCCTCAATTAAAGAGACTTTACAGGTAAAAACTTTTGCTTGCAGTAACAGATTTAAGTATTGTGACACCTTTAGTTGCTTAAATATCCCTCTCTGTGTTTTCAGGTAAGCGAAGAGGAGGTTGAGTTATGGATTGTGAAGGCGATAACTGCGAAATTGATTGATTGTAAGATGGATCAGATGAACCAAGTTGTAATTGTCAGGTAAGTGACACATCTAAAGAAAACTCTCAACTTATATACATGTATGTAATAACATTCATAGTTTGATGGTATGATTCGTATGTTTCAGCCGCTGTTCTGAACGTGAATTTGGGTCAAAGCAATGGCAATCACTTAGAACAAAGCTTGCTACTTGGCGGGTAACTACAAATTCTCCCACTCCATTTTTATACAAAACATTATCCTGAATCTGATTCTTCTTTATGCTTCTTCAGGACAACATTACAAACATCATAAGCACAATCGAAGCGAATCAGGTAACAGAGGAAGGTTCTCAGGTATCATCATCATCTACTGCAGCAATTCAAGGACTGACTGTTCGTTGAAAAAGCAAATCAAGACCTCCAGTGTTAAAGATCTTTTGTATTTGCTTGCAGAGTTTTGAAATCTTTGAATCTTCTTTGTCCTTGAAACTATGTGGAGACTTTGGCTTTACATTAATAACGATTCTTATTTTGAGGATACACAGACCATTTGCTACCTCTTAAGAAAATTTCTTCTTCTTAATCAAATACAGACAAAAGGATAGAATTTACTGTAGAACAGATCATAATTTGCAGAGTTAAATACTATAGTTCTTACAAGATCCTATGTAGGATCAGAGTTAGTAACAAGGAGACTGATACTGCAGTTGCTGCAATTCGAGAACCGATTGGTTTGTGTGAACCAGTATTAGGCAGCCAAGGATAAGCATCAGGAGGAGGCATCACACAGTTATCTCCATTAAAATAGATTCTTCTTGGAAATGCCCAACCTTTCTCAAATGTGAAAGATGATGCTTCTTTTTGGAAAAGTAACTCAGATTGTACATTACCAAATGGTCCAGCTTGCATCAACAAATCATTGTAATACTTTACTCCCCAGAGAATCCCAGTATCATCTATACAAAAGTGAAAAACACACATCAAGATTGTTACTTTCTATGGTAACAATAAGTTGAGATGAATGGTACTTACTTATGGGAGCATAAGGAGTCAAGGCTTTGTAATTGAAGCTGAAAGTCTGAGTGAGATTATCGAAATTCGGATGCTGTACAACAAGGTTCCATTGAGAATAGTTCATATTGTAATTGAAATTTGTGATGGTAACTTTAACCCTCCAATACTCTTTGTAGTTAACTTTCACATGCCAATGGATTCTAACTGGACACATATGGTTTGTGCATTGTACTAAAGGCGGTATATATCCGTTCTTCCCTGAAATCGGAAGAACTGATGCTATCCGTGGACCTTTCGGGCTGTGTTTGAACAGAGAAAAAGAGCAAAATTAAGTGTAGAAGTTGAGAGATTAAACTGAAAGATATGAGAAGAACTTACTCTACACAGTTCCCTAAGTGAGAAGTGCTTTTGCATCCACAAGAACATGTTGGACAAGTAACTATTGTGCTGTTATAAAACGATGAAAGAGAGACACAGCAAGTAGGTGACTTCCGAGCTAAAAACTGAGAGTATGTGCAAGTTACATTCCAAGTCACTACCACAGAGATAAACACACAAACTCATTTTCAGTTTTTGACATAGTAAAAGCTAATAGTACAAAATAGAACTTACTGAATGCTTGTGTAACTCTTCGTTTATCAGCACCGAGGAATCTAGTGGGCTTAACTATCTTCCCAGGGCCACAAGTATATCCTGGTCCAGGAGCCTTAAGAGTGAAATTCTGTGGTACTCTTACAGTTCTATTAGTAGTTCCAGCTTGTCCAACAGTGATCTGAAACGCTGAAACAGCAGTTGTAGGATCTTGAGCCCATGAGTTTAACACACCGCCTCTACAACAGTTAGCAATCTGTTGATTATAAGGAGTTCCAGGCAATAGATCAACAACAGAAGGTGTTTTTTTACAACAATGTGGAATGTTTCCTTTGAATTTAGAACAATCTCCTTGTTCTGTTGTTTGTCCACCATTCATTCCCCATATAACTTCTCTCTTAACCCATGACCATCCAAAGGTCCAACCTGGAGCTTGTATGTGTCTATATTGTTGGAAATTGTATAAAGTTACAGTCGCCTACACCATGAAAAATACACAATCAAGATTCAAGAAAATTGGTAACATTTTGAAGCTAAATTGTTGTAATTTTTAATGTATGTATACCACATAGCCATCTCCAGTCCAAGATATAATATCCCATTTGATAGTAATGTTCCCATTTGGATCTAAAGGATCATAAGCTTCTGATACAATCACAATAACAAAACACCATAAGATGAAACATCAAAAAGATCTTATCTTTGACACTAATAAGCTCCCTTAAAAGCAAACCCAAAAGTAAAGTTACACTCATACTCAAAGACAAGACAAAACCCTAGAAGAAGATTGAATAAAGATAGAATCTTTAGGCTTACCTGAAGGAGTGTACCAAGAAAAAGTAAGTAGAAAGATTATCATTAACCCAAACTTAAAGAAGCTTGAAGAAAAACTCAAGAAACCCATTTTTTTTCTTCTTGAGAGAAAGAGAGAGAGGAACTCTTCTTCTTCCTCTTTAACTTTAACTCTGACAAGTTACAACACAAGTGAGAAGAATCTCGACGTAATATAGACTTTTTAAGAGATAAAGTCAAATTAATTAACAACTGTAAAGATAGTTCTTAGAATCAAGACTTAACCAATTAGCTTTGAAGTCTTTGTCATTAATCTTCTATAATTAGTACTAATAAGTTCCTTAAGACTCCTATATTGTTCATTGAAAAATGGAGAAATTTTTAGCTTTTGGGTTTTTTTGTGTGTAGAAAGAGATTTAATGAGTTCCAAAGTTACTTTAGTGGACAAAAGACATTGTTATTTTGGTGCCAAGTGTAATAATTTGACTTAATGCACAAGCATTTATGCACTTAGGTATTAGTATTATAATTTTCAATTTTCAAACATTCTTAAGTCACATTTAATCCAATGACTTTTTGAGACTTTTTAGACAGTGGAGTATTATATACGTTGATGGGGACAATAATTAGGCCCTTTTTAAGCCCATCTCAAAAATACATACAATTATGACCAAAAAGTCTTAAAATCTGAAAAAAATATTTGCTTTATAAATACTATGCTGCACAATGGGCCAAGTATCTCAGCCACAACTGTGATCTTTGTTTATTTTTTTCTTTTAGATTTCAGATGTATTTTTTTTGTATGTAAGGTATAATCCAAATTTATGCCCACTTAATCTTTATGGACATAAATCAGTTATAACACATCTAGAATCAAATATTTTACTAAACTGACCCAGTAGAATTAAAGGAGACCAAAATCCAGATGTTAGTAACTAAAATAACTTAAACAGAAGACTCTAATCTCAATTTCAGTTTGAAGTAAGAAAAAAAAAAGTCCAAACAACTTCATCCAATATCTTAAACCGTTAATATTTGTTCAAATCCATATTAATCAAATACAGTATATTTTAACTAGTTGGATGTTCCATATTTATATAATAACAATGCGTGAGATCTTATAAGATTAAAAACATATATTTTCACAAAATATTTATTCAAGCCCTTCAAAAATTGTTCAAAATATTTGATGGATTAAAATGTATGGCTATGGATTTAAAGATGCAAACAATGACAGGCCGATCTTGAGGCTAAGTATACCAAGCACGAGTTTGCGGTCTATTTTTATTTTTCAAATTTTAATTTAAAAATTGATCTATTTTTTAAAAAATATTAGTTTAAGAATTGGCTCTTTTTATTTTAAATGGTAGCCTTTTAAATCTTAGAACCGGTCCTACATACATAACTTAAAAAATTAATGTATTCTGATGATCTTAATAATATATATTGCTTGTTAATGATATATTATTCTGTTAAAAGCTTTCGAATTCGATAAAGATTACTTTTTACATTTTTATATTGTATAAATATTATCGTATATACCACCAACTTAAACCCTAATAGGAATGTTAAAATTAAAAAATAACTTAAAGATATATAACTCCCCCTACATGCGAATATTCCTTCATTCTATAGGAAAGTGGAATACAATTTTAAATTAATTAGGTTTCATATAAAGAAGTCTATTAACATCCTAATTAACAATAATATATTATATTACACTCGGGTCAAAAGTATTAATTAGTGTTCGGTTTATAGTACCATCTAGTATCACTAGTTATATTTATTAGACTAAGTAAGAAACATTTATTTAATTGTGTGCTACAATTTCTCCTTTCTAACATTAGGTAGACCTATTTCAATTTCTTTTTATATTTTATAAATTGTTATTGCTTTATGTATTTAATTGACATATTGCATCCCAAACAATTCTTTTGCTATACCTAATAGTATATATTTTAAACATTATAGTAACTCTCTAACACTTGCTTAACTTAAACCAAATCAAAATATTTTCATATCACAACTAACAAATATAGCAACGTATAAACGAAATCTAATAATATAGATTCGTATAGAAATATAAGGAAGTTTGATATTGTTTTTGATAATATTTGTAGAAGTAAATTATATACTTATTATTGTGATATTAATCAAAGGTATTTAGCTTATATAAAAACTCAAAACTTGTTTTGTAGTAAAAACTAATAATTATTAAAAGAATATAGAGATTTTAATGTGTAGAAGATAAATGAATAAACCAAATGATGGATATATAACAAAGATTTCTGTTAATAATTTTTTATTTATTTTTTGAGATCAGTATCTAAAATATATACTTTAGACGATATGATAAGCTTAATATTTCCGAAATTGATGAAAACGTAAAACTCTATATACAATTTTTTTCAAAGACAAATATTAAAATAAATAGTTTTATTATATCTCCGAATATATTATATATATTTTAGACGAGATGATAAGCTTAATATATTCGGAAATTGATGAAAACGTAATACTCTATATACAATTAAAAAAAAAACAAATATTAAAATAAATAGTTTAATTATATCTCCGAATTAAAAGCTTATTCTCCCAATAGAATACGGACAAAATAGAAAAGTAATCGGAGTTTCTTATTGACCACACCAGTCATTATCTACCACGTGTCAACCTTAATACACGTCACACGTGCCAATTCTCCTATATATATTTGAAACCTACGATATTCTTCTTCTTCGTAACCCATCTCAGTTTCAAACGCAGATCTCAAATCTTCTCTTCAATTCTCTCTCTCTCTCTCTCTCAATCATGGTTGATCCTGCGAGTACTGTTGGAATTCCTGTGAATCCAACTCCATTGTTGAAAGATGAGCTCGATATCGTGATTCCAACGATCCGTAATCTCGATTTTCTCGAGATGTGGAGGCCGTTTCTTCAGCCTTACCATCTTATCATTGTCCAAGATGGTGATCCATCGAAGACGATTGCTGTTCCTGATGGTTTCGATTACGAGCTTTACAATAGGAACGATATCAATCGAATTCTCGGTCCTAAAGCTTCCTGCATTTCATTCAAGGATTCGGCGTGTCGTTGCTTTGGCTACATGGTGTCTAAGAAGAAGTACATCTTCACAATTGACGACGATTGCTTCGTAAGTTTCGAGATCTTCTCTGTTTTATCTATATTTGCGCTCAATTTTGTTCAATTCTGATTATAGATCTGTGTAGCTTGAGATCTTTTGTAGATCTAATCCAGTTTCAATTCTCTATTTCAAATAAAGAAAAGTACTGTTTGAAATTGATCTATACAGTCTGCTTGATGGTGTTTTTAATCTGTTTTTCAGAATTGCAATCATATAGTCAGTTTTTGTTGCCATTGATTGTGAACAATTCATGATCTCTTATGTCTAGGTTATTCAAGAATTGAGTTATCAGTTACGCCATTAGTGTAGCATTAATGTTGCTTTCATAGTGTGTTGGTTAATCATGTGTAAAGTGTTGTTCCTTATGGTTTCACTTTAGCTGCATTTGAATTGAATGATCTTTTGTTGTGTGTCATGTATTATATAATAGGTCGCTAAGGATCCATCTGGTAAAGCTGTGAATGCTCTTGAGCAACACATCAAGAACCTTCTTTGCCCATCATCTCCATTTTTCTTCAACACCTTGTACGATCCATACCGTGAAGGTGCTGATTACGTCCGTGGATACCCTTTCAGTCTCCGTGAGGGTGTTTCTACTGCTGTTTCCCATGGTCTCTGGCTCAACATCCCTGACTATGATGCCCCAACTCAACTTGTGAAGCCTAAGGAAAGGAACACAAGGTAGTAATTTAACATTCTTCTTTCAACAATATTGTTATGTCTTCATTAGCTAGCTAACAATGCTTAATTGGCATCTCTATAAGGTATGTGGATGCAGTGATGACCATCCCAAAGGGAACACTTTTCCCAATGTGTGGAATGAACTTGGCCTTTGACCGTGATCTTATTGGTCCGGCTATGTACTTTGGTCTAATGGGTGATGGTCAACCTATTGGTCGCTATGACGATATGTGGGCTGGATGGTGTGTCAAGGTACTTGCTCTCTCCTATATCATCTCTTACTCATAT
Organism: Iberis pinnata; assembly: GCA_900406425.1. Taxonomy (NCBI): domain Eukaryota; kingdom Viridiplantae; phylum Streptophyta; class Magnoliopsida; order Brassicales; family Brassicaceae; genus Iberis; species Iberis pinnata. The sequence continues at coordinate 11,644 of OVBE01010671.1, forward strand.
CGAGTTTGTGACTTAACCAGCTTCTCATATGGGTCTGTTGTTTAGGTGATATGTGACCATTTGGGATTAGGTGTGAAGACAGGTTTGCCATACATTTACCACAGCAAAGCAAGCAACCCATTTGTGAACTTAAAGAAAGAGTACAAAGGAATCTTCTGGCAGGAAGATATCATTCCTTTCTTTCAAAGCGCAAAGCTTTCGAAAGAAGCTGTCACAGTTCAACAATGCTACATTGAGTTGTCAAAGATGGTGAAGGAGAAGTTAAGTCCCATTGATCCTTACTTTGATAAGCTTGCAGATGCTATGGTTACTTGGATTGAAGCTTGGGATGAGCTAAACCCAGCCACTAAAGCTTGAGCAGCTTAAAAGAAAACCACCAGTTCAGTTTTGGTTTATTTAGCTGAAAACTTATAATAATTTTCTTATTTTCTGATGATTTTGAGTTCGTTTCTTAATTAGTCGCCGGAGTTAATTTAAATAGTGATGGTGTAGTTCTATTTATGATCGACACAGTTTTTGTTTTTGTCTCAAATAATAAAAGTCATCTTCAGTGCAAGATTACAATTTTTATAAGCCAATTTGTTATGATTTTAATATTTTATGCCTATGCATAGAAAACTATTAGATGAAAGACCTTTTTCTTATTGATAATGGGCTTCTTAAGCCTTCGAATGGGCAGCTATAGTTACCATCAAGCCCAATATTGGACTTGTAATATTGTTTGACTTTATTTACCAAAATTACTTGAGAATTAGTTGTTTTATAACTTGGGCATATATGTTTTTGTCTTGACAATGGACTTTTTTGGGAAGCCTTAGAATTGACTTTTCTTTGTCTTTTTTTGGGTGGACACTTATATTTATATATGTATACGGTAAATTGATGGACTTTTAAATAAGTAGTGTTTATACTTAACATTAGCAAGTAGTTAATAATTTGGAGCTAAGCATCTACATTTTAAATGGACAGATAGATATTGCAGCTTATGAAGAATAATAATTGCTTGTTTTTAATTACCACTGCATGCTACAAGTCAGAGCCGTTCCTGAGCCCAAGCAGAGCGAGCATGCGTTTGCGGCCACTTTTTCAATTTAAAAATTTTAGTTAAGAAAACGGCCAATTTTTTGAAAAATTGTATAATTTTGGCCTATTTTTTCATTGTAGCTTGCGGCCTTTAAATTTTTTTGAAATCTCAGGACCGGCCCTGTACAAGTTCATCATAACATGATTTGATAATTTAAGAGAAGATGATATTTCATAAGTAAGAAATTTTAAGCACTAGACTTCCAGTTTGTGATAATTATTGAACCGAGCTGGAATCAAATAGTCCTATATATAGCTTATGACTTTGGCTTTAATGAAATAGTTGTATATATACAAGCATATCACATCCACCAATATTAATTCACTCTCATACAAATTCCATTCCAAAATCATAAAGAACTATATCTTGCTTTTTTTTGGGTCCACAATTAGAGATGAAGAAGCTCATGATTTATGCGACCTTAGCTATAATAATGTTCATCTTTTTAGTTCTTCTCGTGGCATTTCAAGGTTTGATATGTCTTGTTGTTGTTGCTCCTTCTTCTATACAATTATGATAGTGATTGATCCATATATACAATTTTTAGGTGGATCAACAAGTGAAGATCATCAGCATGTTCATGTAGCCATATGGTATTTTGATGGGACGAAAGGTATTAATTCATTTGTAAATAAAGACTAATTAAGACAGAGTCAATGAGACATATGCATCTTTGTCAATTTTTTTTTTATTTCATCATAAGAGTTGTATCATACAAAATGTACTAACAACAAGACCATTAAGGCTGTCAAACAAAAGGTACATAGAAGGATAATTTGAATGCCTGAAAACCATTCATAAACGTTCATATGATGAGTTATGAACCTAAATGAAAGGTTACTCCTCTGCTAAGATATGATCCAACCAGGATGGGGATCCTTGTGACAAGTAAGATTGCCATCTTTTGTCCTTGATCACGCTTGCAGCTAGGAGAAAGGCCGGTCTATTTCTAAACCTGGGTTCGAAAGAAACTTTCCAATATTGAAGAAGGAGTAGTGCAGACTGAATTTCATCAGTGATAGCAATAAGAGAACGAGGAGCTAGGGGAGATTGGAGAGCTTTAACAAGAGAGCCATTTTCAAAACCAAAAACCACAAAATTAAAGCGAAGAGAATGCATACTTTCAATTGCCCATTCCAAGGATGCTTTGAATCCTTCTATCTCTGAATATACGGAGGAGAATGCTCTTCTAGCATGCATTAAAACTTGACCTGTTTCATTTCTTAGGATCCAAGCTCCTCCAACACGTTTTGATCCTTTTTGCCAAACCATTCCTATATTGCATTTTAGCCATGGAGGCTTTGGTCTGATCCATCCTCTGTTGGGTGAGCTATTAGAAGGGATTTGAGGCTGTGAGTTACCCTGTTGGACAGAGTTGGCCATGAACCATAATTTGGCTTCTCCCTTTGCTTTAGTTATGGATTCCCATACAGAAAACCGAATCCCTTCAATTCTGTCTTTGTTCCTATTCTTCCATAAGCTCCACAGAACCCACGGGAAGGCTCGGGTGTCTTCTTTGCTAAGTCTTCTGTCCTTCAGACTTGTGAATATGTGATTTAAGTTCTCATAAAATGAAGAAGGATGAAGACCATTTGGAGGGTGAGGTAAGTTTATCATAGCCCATGATTGTCTTGCTATTGGGCATTGAAATAGAATATGGTTCACAGTTTCATCCTCCTTACCACAAGCATCACATCTCGTATCAATAGAAAGCCCTTTTTTCTTCAAATTCTTTGCTGATGGAATTGCATTACGAAGTGCTTTCCAGATAAAACTTCTGATTTTCAGTGGAGCTTTAAGGGACCATATCTGCTTGCTCAGTGGGTTAATTGAAGGCAGTCTCTCTGCTTCTTGAATAGTATCCGAGTGTCTATTCTGAAAGGCAATTTGGTACCCTGTTTTAACAGAGTACACTCCTGAGGATGTTAATCCCCAAGCCCAAAAGTCATTTCTTTGTATTGCTGGCCTTATCTCCAAGATTCTTTGGATATCCTCCGCATAAAATAATTCAAACAGAACTCCTCTGTTCCAGGTTTTTGATTGAAAGTTGATGAGGTCATTTACTGTTA
>OVBE01010672.1:751-14795 GCA_900406425.1 Iberis pinnata
ATTTTTCATTAAGAACATCATGAAGAACACCAAGAACAAAGAGAGAAAAAACTATTCTAAGTCAATACCCTAAAATGGCTAAATAAAGCTTAACCCTAAAAATGGGGGCGTTTTTGGGTTTAAATAGTTTCCAGAAAAAACCCTAAAAACGCTAAAAGACAAAACGCAATCATTAGTCTTGATCTTTAAATCTGGATTGTGCAGGAAAAATATGAACTTTCTCTTATATGCTGGTGAGCTGCTTGTCCGAAGTGGAAATGAGGTGGCTCGATGAGAAAGTGTTGCGGCTCGAACAAAATACTTGGATGGCTCGATGTAAAACTTGGATGGCTCGATGTATACATTACTGCGGCTCGACCAAAAGATGGCTCAACCAAATCATGTTGTTGGCTGGATGCTGTGAAGATGCAGCTCGATGTTATGAAGATGCGGCTCGATGTAGAGCTCTTCTTGGCTCGATGACAAGGCTACCTTGGCTCGATGAAAAGGTTAACTCGGCTCGATGAAAAAATGTTGATGGCTCGATGTTGTGAAGACTCGGCTCGATGAGAAATTTGCCTTGGCTCGATGAAATAATTGCCGTGGCTCGATGAGATGGTTTCCTTGGCTCGATCAAAAGATGGCCTTGGCTCGAGGTGAAAATTTCCTCGGCTCGATGATAACTTTCTTTTGGCTCGATGTCAAAGTAAGGCGGCTCGAGGTGGAATTACCGCGGCTCGATGTGGAACAAAAATGGCTCGATCAAAATGGCTCGGTGAGATGATGAGTGGCTCGATGTGAGTTGGAGGTGGCTCTATGAAGAGTTTTCCTTGGCTTGATGTGAAAGTGAAGCATGGCTTAATGTAAATGACTTGTTGCATTTTCCTTAGCTTTATCCAAGTTTGCCTTAATGTTCCGAAAACTCCTGAAAATTCCTGAAAAATCTCCAGAATGCATGCAAATGCAAATCCTAATGCAAAACTTTGTAAAAACCACAAACTTGCAGAAATCAACTATAAACATGTCAAATGCAATCCTAAAGAACTAAAAAGTGACAAGAAATGATATGTACAATTCATGAAATTCAAGTGTTATCACAAATCCGTATTCCACCCCACTGAAACATTTTACATATAATGTTTCAAATTTCTTAAACACTCTACTATTTTACCAGACTAAAGAAAAAATGGTTTAGTGACCTAGTTATTGCACTCGTCGTCTTTTCCAAAAATGTCATCGTTGAAATCATATTGTTCGCCCTTGTTGAAATTTCTGGTAAGTTGCGACTAATTTGATATATGTTGCGAATGAGTTTGATTTTGTTGCGGATTAGTTTCATTTATTTTGTAGTTGAGTTTGATTTATGTTATGACCGAGTTTGATTTCCGTTGCGATTGAGTTTGATTCTGTTGTAGATGAGTTTCATTTATGTTGTGTATGAGTTTCATTTTACATATAATGAAAAATCTTCTTAAACACTCTATCATTATACATGAAGTAAATTAAAACACAACGGTTTACTTTCCCTAGTTTTTTCCCTTTTCGTCTCCTCCTAGATCGTCTGCGTCGAAATCGTAGTCGCCCTCGTCTTGTTCTATGGTATGTTGCGAGTGATTTTGATATATAATGCGATCGAGTTTGATTAATGCTAAGACTGAGTTTGATTTTTGATACAACTGAGTTTTATATTCTGATGTGATAGAGTTATTTTATATAGTGGCTAAGTTATATATCTTATTGCTGCTGAGTTTTAGTTATGTTATGACTGATTTTGTTTTCCTTCGCAGCTGGGTTAGTTGTATTTTTGGCTGATTTATATTTGTCTTTTTATGATCAGATGTCTGCCTCTAAATATCAAACACGAGATTACCCTCCAAGACTTTATGATGTAGGGTGTTCTAATCTTGAAAAAATCGTTTAATCACAATGTCTCTTTTGGAGACATCCCAGAAGTTAGAGAAGCAATAGGTAATGATGTATGGGAAGAGCTGAAGCGGTTACCTGTTGGAATAATTTCCATCATCTACTTTGTAGACAACTTCGCGTGAATAAGAAGGAGATTTGGAGTATCGTTCATGATCAACCTATCAAGTTTGAATTAGAAGAATATGCTGAGATAATTGGGATAAAAACAAACTCACTGCCAACACAAAGTTTTGAACCTGAACCTGAGCAATACGAAGCTTTCTGGGATGAGTTGAATGTGTCGCGTGGGATGGGACCCAATTATAATGAACTGAGGACCGCATTAACGGTCTATCGGACATGGACTAAAGAAAAGTGCAAATGGTTGGGGCTGTTATTTATGCAAGCCATGGGTATTTATGTTCTGCATCCTAATTCTAGGATACCCTTTGAAAGTGCAAAAAGAGTATTCAACGATGAAGCTATGATGGCATATCCATGGGGTCGTTCTGCATTTGAGGTTATTGTTAATTCTTTTAAGTTGTTGAGTCCAGTAGGTGATTCATACACCATCAATGGCCTGAAGGACGTGTTATTGGTTTGGGCGTATAAATCTTTCACTTGCTTTGGAGAGTGTTTTGGGAATAGGGCAAGTGACAATGAGATTATGCTTCGTCGATGGGGTGGAAGTCGTTCACGTGCAAGATTTGATTATGTTATCTCTAACGAGATAAAAAAATATGGCAAGGTAATGTTTCAGACTGATTTTTTATTTATTTCGTGGTTGTGTTATGTTGAGATATTTTGTATCTCTTCTTTAATGGATGATTTATCTAGTTTTTATTATTTTGGTGACTAAGTTACGAGTTATTGATAGCTATTTTTTATTTTTGATCATGGCTTAGTTACAAGTTAGATAGTTTTTATTTACTTGATGGCTAAGTTTGTTTTAGTTTGAAGGATGAGCTATGTTTTAAGTTGTGCAGGTGCGCGTGAGGAATATGGTCATGAAAGAGTCTTTACAAGAGTTTTCTCAGTGGCCGGATGAAGAAGATGACCCACAACGTATGAACTTGATAACATACATACACACATGCCACTATGTTAGTGGTTTTTGAGATGTGCAGATGAATAAGAACAATAAAAGAAGGAAGGCTGAAGTTTTGTTGAGGCCGAGCTACCAATAAAGAAGCAGAAGAAAGATAAGAAGCAGAAGAAAGATGTTGATGTCGGGAAAGAGAAGGGGAAGACAAAACGAAACACCGTTATAGAATTAGAAAGTGGGGGCAATCTGGGAAATAGTTACTAGTCTGCAGGTGGTGACTAGTACATTTGAGATGTTTCAGAATATGCTTCCTCAATTAATCAGAGATACAGTTGATGTGCGTCTGAAAGAACTAGGGGTACTTGAAAGTGCCAAAAAAATGATCACCTCTCAAAAATCTAATCCCCTATCTATAACATTCCCCTAGCCGCCGCTAAATATACAGAAAAAGTCCATTTATAGTCCACCCGCAGCTAAGACGCCTATAAAAGGTTTAGAGGAGAAACAAAGTGAGGTCGTGGAGCTTGTTGAGGCAAGAGCCGATGGTTTGAGGGCTAAACTAAATACGGAAGATAAAGTTGCCAAGGAAAATGAGGTGAAGAAAGATTTAGCCAAGGTGTTTGTTGATGTCGAGCCATTGTTTCTCAGGGACGCGTCACGAGGCGCAACAAAAACAGAATGAAGCTAAGAAGAAGGAAGACGCTGAGTTAACAAAGAAGTAGGTCGTTGATCAAAAGACGGGCGAGGCTAAGTTAAAAAATGAAAGATGCCGTTGCTAAGAGGAAAGAAGCCTCTGCAAAGAAGCCGCTGCAAAGAAGAAAGAGTCAGCTGAGAAAAAGCAAGAGGCCGAGTTAAAGAAACAAAAAGCGACTCAGTTAAATGAAGAGAAGGATGCGACAAAGCATGAGACCCCTGCTGCTCCAAAAATCATATTAAATTTGAAGAACACGAAAGTGATAGAGGGCAGTTTGCTTGCAGAGGTGTTCGAGAAATTTCAGGATGAAGAGAACGAACTGTTGCTAGAGTCTGGCGAGAATGCAGAGGAAGAATTGAGGTTGCAAAGAAGAAAAACTGTTCGGGAGGAAATGGTTCAGTTATCTCTTAACGGGTCAAGTATCTTCAAATGTGCTCATGAAGCATAAGATTTTCCTCACATTGGGCCAAATGGGATGAAGTGCATGAGGAAGGGTATTGCTCCTTCAGTATCAATATATGATCCTCTAGCACCTGTTCAGTCGCAGATATGGAAGAGACTTATGGACCACCTAGAGCAATACAATAACTCTATCATCATTCTCTGCATAAACTGAGTTGTTGATGTCTCTGCATTTTAGTGGTTTTGAGAAGTCATTCACCATCATTTTATGGTCATTTAGATGTCAACATATTGCATTTATAGGACTTTTTTTAGTAAGTTTGCATTTTTAGGAAGTTCTGCATTAGCATTCGCACACATGTGCATTTTGGAGATTTTTCAGGACTTTCAAGAGTTTTCATAACAATGTTGAAAATTTGGAGAAGGAAAGGGAAATGCACGGGCTGGAACCAACTCAGTCAGTACCAAGTCAATTCAATTGCTAAATCAAAACTGGTCCGACTTCCTAAATTCGAGCCAAAAGAGTTTTCGACCGAGCCAAGGGAGAATCCACATCGAGCCAACTCGGCTCGATCACCTCGATCATCTGGCCACCCGACTCGATCTCTTGCCTTGATGATAGCCGAGCCAACTCCAACCCGACTTGATCTCTCACCTCCATCAAGCCTCCAAATCGACTCGATTACGGCCTCGATCACAACTCAAACTCCCTCGATCATACCTCGACCACACACAAACATGACCTCGCCTCGATAAGACCATGCACATGTTTCTCCAGCTCGAGCAAAAACGCCCTCGCCTCGATCAGACCATGCACACGTTTCTCCGGCTCGATCACCCGAGCCTCTCCCTCGACGAAAACTCCATATGCCTCGACCAAAGCTCCATATGCCTTGGTAACCTCGACTTTTTGGCTCGACGATACATCGAGCTACGACTCGACCAAATGCCAGTTTCAGAATGAACCAGATTTAAAGATCAAGATCAATCATTACGTTTTGTCTTTTAGAGTTTTTAGGGCTTTTCTGAACTACTATATAAGCCCTAAAATACTTCTTTTTGGACTAAGCTTTATTTTATGCCATTTTGGGTATTTGTCTTAGGTTTCTTTTCAGATTTTTCTTTGTTTTTCCTTTGATGTTTATTGTTGATCAAAACCCAGATTTCTTATGAAGTTTATGATTAGTTTATGATTTCTCCATTTTCATGTTTAGTTTAAGGTTGTGAACTATCTGGTGCATATTGATCTTCTGTTTTACACTTCTAATCTCGTTGTTGTCTTGATCATCATTTCTGGGTTTTGTGACTGTTTCATTGGATCATTGTTTTCCTGGGTTGGTGTTCTAGATGTTCTTCATCATCATCTTCTGCATCTCTGATTTTTCGTCTTGGTCATCATCCTCTGGTTTTTCTGACTTTGTTGTTCTTACTGTTCTTCATAGTTTGACTTTTGATCATGATGTTTTGTTTAGAAGTTATGTTTTTTGGTTTTCCTGATTTCATACCCACCATGTGTTGTGAGTAGTTACCTAGGTTTAATGAGGATGGGGTAGACTGGTGTTGAACCTTTGTTTTCCCTAGATGCCTAAGTTGATTGTCTTTAGATCCTTTCTGTTTCACTGATCTTCATGCTTATTTCTTTCTGATCAACTCAAATCTAAACTTAGACATTTTCGCACCCAGAAGGTGTCTGATGAAATGTCTGAACAAGTGATTTTAGAGATTTGCATACCTAGCCTAAGAGATTAGATGTTTATGGTGTTTATTGGCTTTAGCAGATTGGTTTTTCTTGCCTGCTAGGCAGTGTACCGTTAACGAGAGTTAGGTCTGGTGATTTCTTAGGTTGAAATCATTTATCAAGAGATTGGACTTTGTTGTTTATGAATATGCTGTCTATGGATTAGCTCATTGTTTGAGGTATGTTAGGTGTCTAGGAAATTTAGGGAGGATCACTGGTCAATTACCCCTATCCTTAGAAACTGTTTCTTCCTTTGATTGCATTTTACCCCCATTTTTCTTCCCTGCTTTTACTTCACTTGTTGTTTACCCTTAGTTCTTGTTTATGCATATTAGCTTCCATGTCTTGTTTATTTTCTGCATGTTTGCTTGTTTAGGACTTGTTAGACAACAACCCACTTTCTTCTTTGACTTGAATTAGTAGTTCCAGTTGCATCTAGAGTGTTTAATAGCACACCTGATTGGAGTGATAACCTATTTATACTACAATTATATGATCGTGTGATGGGAATTGACACACATAAAAATATTGTTATCAGTTGTGTTTTATTGTACATGGACAAGAAACCAAGTAAAAAAGTTGCGGACAAAGAGGGTACGTTCTTCAAAATCTGATAGGTTCAGGTTTTAAATCATAAATCTACACTGCAGAGAATAGATCTTTTAGTATAGTTTAGGGTCGATCCCACAGAGACCAGATAGTACGAATCTCAGTTAAAAATCGATTCTAGCTAAGACAAAATAAAAGAGAGAATGTTTTTAAAACGATTTAAAAGTAACACGAATGATTAAAAAGAGAATGTAAACCAATAGAATAAAACGCTAGGCGATAGGGAAGTTCCACATGTATTCAAGTTTGAGGTTTAGGTTGACAAGGAAGATTAACAATAAAATAGTTCTCAACTCAAATCATGCAATGACTACAAATTCAATATGTTCATAAGCATTCTAAGAATATAATCCCGCAAGCAAATATACTTATTCATCTAGACTAGGTCGGATTAGATAAACCAAATCTCTTTGTATTTATTAACCTAAAATCATGAACTAGGTGATCAGGCTAATTCAAGCAATAATAACAAATCTAGACTAAGAACCTAACAATTTAAATCCATTAAAGTCAAATCCTAACCATCAAAATCTATTTTCCCTGGGAAATCCCTAAAACCTAACAAAGAGATTACTCAGACATAGCCAAGAAATCAACAATCATTATTTGTGAAAGCATATTCAAAAACTAGAATTTAATTAAAGTAAAGAGAGTTAAAAATTCTTCTCCAAAGTACAGGTATCATGATTCGTCTCTCTTAGAAAAGATCTCAAAATAATGAATTGTATTTGTGTTTGTGATTGTGTAACTCCTTAAAATAAACCCTAAGCTTCTGACTTATATAGAAGTCAAAATAATAAAACCTAATCAGAAAAATATAAGATAAAACTTAAGGACAGACGCGTCTTTTTGGCAATCTCCAAAAATTATCGAGCATCTGGATCGATTGATCCAAACTTATGGAAACTTGGTAGTCTTCTGGATCGATCGATCTGCACCATCATGTGCTGCACATGCTTCTTTTGCGAGACAACTTGACCAGTTTTCAGTAAAATCGTCATAACTTTTGATTGCTTCAATGGATTGACCTCAAATCACTTTCATATGAAAGTTAACTCACGTGTCCAGTTTGAGTTAAAATATAAGCCCATTGCATTCATAGAAACATCTCCAAATGTCGATCAACTTTTGGCTCTTCTGCTGAACTCTACTTCCGCATTCATCAAATTGCATCCATTTCGTGCACAAAACCACTTTTTTGCTCCAGAATGTCCAAACTACCTAGAATCATGAAAATATACCAAAACACCTAGAAAATACTCGAATGATGATAAATAGGATATATAAATACTCACTAAAAGGCATCAAAATCGAGTGATATCAATTCCCCCAGACTTAGATCTTTGCTTGTCCTCAAGTGAAGCAAGATCCAATCTAGAGTAAATGTTGTGAAACCACACAGGAACTCTCAGAATCTCAGCAACCTTAATCATTTTCAAAACTTAAAAGACACCGAACCTAAACAACCATTACGAAAGAACTGTTCACCACCACATAACTAAAAGTCTATTTCCTACTATAAATCCAACATCAATCAAACTATCAAGTCATCTCAACCAGCTCATTAAGTTCAATTTTATTAGAATAGATGCATTCATACCTATGGGATTTTGATTCAATGCGCACAAGCACCTCTTCTATCAAAATGTCCATACCAAACAGAGCATCCAACGACTTCTGGTCTTGACCCTTTTTCCCTCTTTCTCACTTTTTTCTTTCTATTTTTGCACTTTTCTGCGTTTTTCTCTTTTTTTTTTTACTTTCTCACTTTTATGCATTTTTTTTTCTAACTGCTTATAAATAGCCCGACAATAACCACAGACTTCTAGGTCACGCTTTCAACACTTTTTCTAAACCGGTTTTTATTTTCTGAAGGGAGGGAGATTAAGGATCCAAATCATACTGAAAGAACTTGTCGGTTTTACAGAACACTGAAGAGCAAGACACTAAGCTTTAAAAGTATCTTACCACCACAAGTAAGAGAAATTAAGTTCAATATTAAATCCTATCATGGCATAGCAATGGGGTTTCAATCCTAAAAATATTAGTTAGATCTAGGCCAGTAATCTAAAAAGATCAATACTATACTCACACTAGGTTGGTTATCATCATAGATTCTGGTCATTGTTCCTTCAACTCGACTTGACACAACTAATTAAAAACCGAAATTTTTTGAAAATTTTCACCAAACTGATGAAACATCAAAAAGACATAAAATATGATTACTAACTATACTCCCTCCCCCAGACTTAAATCATAATGTCCCAATGTGAAATAAACCCAAGAGAAGGAATAATGAACAATATAGAAATAGGAAAAATGAATAGTTCAAAGGAAGTTTAGTATTTACCTAGAACAAAGATCGGCTAAAATTCTGGTACGATGGATCGATCGATCCCTAGACGGATCGATCGATCTCTTATTACGTATTAAAACTTTATGGGTATGGATTGATCGATCGATCTGAATGTTCGACCTAAATTTTTTCATTTTCCTGAAACATGTCTTAAACTCAAAACTAAAAATTAATAGATTAGCTAACTAATTAGGACTGGCTCTAACAAAAACCAAAGAAGAAAAATTAATTTAGTGGGTTGCCTCCCACTCAATGCTTTATTTAACGTCTATAGCTAGACCCACTTACCTTCTATGCTGAATTTAGTTCAGCTCCAATAAAAGCTATCGTTCTACCATCCTTTTATGATATTTGCAGCTTCAACATCTTATTTATTGCTGCCTTCTTGAAATCCAACTTTGCATTCAAATTCTTTTCAGACTGCTGTTGACTCTTTAAGATTTGCTTCAACATCACCTCCATCTTATTGTCTTGCTGCACTTGAGGTTGAACCGTTTACTGAAAACCATGTTGAGGGGTTTGTTGAAAACCCGATTTCTGAACAAATGTCTGTCCAGATTTATGTGCAACGGTATTCTGAGGAGGATAAGACTGATCTTGAGGATTCACAACATTAGTGCTCCTCTATGATAGATTACCTTTGTTATAACATGGATTGTATCCTTTATTTTACACTATTTGTCCCAGGCTATTTATATAGCTAACATCTTTGATGTTCTCAGATTCATTGATTGTAAAGCAATCAGCTTCAACTTTTGCAACATCTTCAGCAAAACTAACATGCTTCTCATTCCGTTTCTTCAGAAACTGAGTAAGAAGCTCCTTCACCTCTACTAGTTCAGAAGAATATGAACTAGATGACCGAACCCTTCGATCAAAATCAGGACAATGGTTGCTATTACTAGTAGCAAGATTATTGATTAGCTTGTAAGCTTTATTCAAGGCTTTTGTGTAAGGAAGCTGAGTTCAACTTCGACACAAAGTGTTTGGAAGCCTTCCACCGCATCAAGGAAGCCTTGGTAACTGCACCAGTAGTTCAAGCTCCCAATTGGGACTACCCATTTGAAATCATGTGAGACGCCTCAGAATATGCAGTTGGAGCTGTCTTGGGGCAGAAGATTGATAAAAAGGTGCACGTCATCTATTATGCTAGTAGGACCATGGATGATGCTCAGGAAAAGTATGCCACTATAGAGAAGGAGTTGCTAGTAGTAGTCTTCGCATTTGAAAAATTCAGAAGCTACTTGGTTGGTTCGAAGGTGATAGTTTATACTGATCATGCTGCGCTGAGGCATATCTATGCGAAGAAGGACACCAAACCGAGACTATTGAGATGGATTCTCCTATTGCAAGAGTTTGACATGGAGATATTGGATAAGAAGGGTATTGAAAACAGAGTAGTAGATCACTTGTCAAGAATGAGGATTGACGACTCAGTCCCAATTGATGACTATGTGCCTGAAGACCAACTCATGATAATCCATACATGTGCGTTTTTGGAAAGTGAAGTACTGACAACAAAAGCAGCACCATGGTATGCAGACTTATTTAATTACAAGATCAGTGGAACAATCCCCGAAGATTTCGACGAGTATAGAAAGAGGAAGTTCCTAAGTGATGTAAAGTATTACTATTGGAATGACCCCCTTCCTTACAAAAGGCGTCCAGACGGATTATTCAGAAGGTGCATAGCTGAAGATGAAGTGAAGGGAATTCTGGAGCATTGTCATGGTTCCTCTTATGGAGGTCACTTTGTAACATTTAAGACTGTTCAGAAAATCATTCAAGCGGGTCTGTGGTGGCCGAAATTGTTCAAGGACACACATGGTTTCATCTCTATGTGCGACCCATATCAGAGAGTAGGAACATTCGGAGAAGAAATGAGATGCCTCATAAAACAATATTAGAGCTTGAAGTGTTCAACGTCTGGGGAATTGACTTCATGGAACCATTCAATCCCCCATCTTTTGGTAATAGCTATATTCTAGTAGTTGTCGACTATGTATCCAAATGGGTAGAAGCAATTGCTAGTCCAACCAACGATGCGAAGGTGGCTCTAAGCCTTTTCAAAAACATAATCTTCCCAAGATTTGGGGTACCAAGAGTAGTAATCAATGATGGAGGTTCTCACTTCATAAACAAGGTCTTCGAAAGTCTGCTGAAGAGGTATGGAATGAAGCATGAGGTGGCAACATCTTATCATCCACAAACAAGTGGACAGGTTGAAGTATCAAACAGGTAGATAAAGGCAATTTTAGCAAAGACTATAGGAACCTCCAGGAGAGATTGGTCAGTAAGGTTACATGATGCGTTGTGGGCATACAAAACAGGCTTTAAGACACCAATAGGACGAACATCATTTCAGCTACTCTATGGGAAGGCATGCCACTTGCCAGTTGAATTAGAGTATAAGGCACTCTGGGCAACTAAACTCTTGAAATTTGATCTCAAGACAGCTCAAGAGAAGAGACAGCTCAAGACAACTCCTGCATGAACTGGAAGACTTTAGACTCAATGGTTATGAGAGTTCCAAGATATACAAGGAAATAACCAAGGGGTTTCATGACAAAAAGATTCAAGTGAAGGAAATCAACGCTGTTGACCAAGTCCTTTTGTTCAACTCGAGGATGAAGCTATTCCCAGGAAAGCTCAAATCCAGGTGGTCCAGGCCATTCTCAGTAAAGGAAGTTCTACCATATGGAGCTATCACTTTGATTGGAAAAAACGGGAATGAATTACAGTAAATGGACAATGAGTGAAACCATACCTGGCAGACAGGAAAATCTCATAAGAAACCTCGGTTCTCCTTGGAGAACTATCTCAGGGACACTTATCCTAAAAACAGGAAGTCAAGCTTAGTAACTATAAACAAGCTCACTTGGGAGGAAGTCCCATGTCTATCTTTGTATATATTCCTTTTTCAGCTTTCTATCGTTCAGCACTTCATATAATGAGTTTTAGTTTTAGATTGGTTTTTGGTGTTTCAGGTAATTAGGAAACGTGCATGAAGCAATGGTGCAAGCCAAGTGATCAAACGATCGATCCATCTTTGCAGAGATTGATCCACTTTCGATCCGAGATCGATCCACCTTTGCGTGCAAGATCGATCCACTAGGCCCGAACGATCAATCCAACATCAAGGTCCAATCAGTGCGCAATGAGAACCGACCCACGTAAAGGACTGGGATCGAACCAACGTCAAGCAGCGAGATCAAGCCAGGGGGAGGCGTTACAGCGAGCTATCATTGATGCGAGCAACAAAATGTTGAATCCTACCTTTCCAAGATACCCCATCATTTCCCTTACACATCCACCACCCCCATCACATCAATGTTTCCTCTTTAACCCTCCTCCACAAACCTCCACTTTAATCCTCAGCCACAAACACCCACAACTCCCCTCTATTTAAGGGAGTATCTTCATCTCTCTTTCATAATTAACTCTCATAACTTTCACTACTGAAATTCTTTGATTTACATCATTCTCTGAAGATTCGAGCTCAAGAAATCATCACGCCTTTAAGTATCTTCGATTTGGTTTTCGTTCTATCATTTCTGAATTTTTACGAAATTTTCGGTTATTCATGAATCTTTGAAAATTTAATAGAATCCAATTGCAAGTTATTGATGAAGATGAGAATGGGATTTAAGAGTTATGCATGATGAGTGTGTGTAACTTGTATTTGTTAAGTGGTAGGAACTGTCATCTGTTGAAAAATTGCTAATTTCCCGAAATTGTTTATTGATCTTTCAGGTGAAACCATGTCAAACGTACCTTAAGACTTAGAGATTTACCAAGTCCTTATGCAGGCCGAGTTCACAGGATCAACATTCCCCAATGAAGAAATAGTGAGAAGTCGCGGGATCTTGGAGCAAGTTAAGAACATTCTAAGGAACATGGGAATATCAAGCGTACTTAATATGGATTTCGAAGCTTATCAACAACCGACGTGCATGTTCCTAGCCTCCCTACAAGTGAGATATGTGAGGGAGAGCGGGTACGATTGAGAAAGAGTTTTATAACATTCAAGGATGTCTATGGGAAAACTCACACAATAACTTCAGTGAGTTGGAATACATCTACGGTCTTCACGCTATGAAATCTCAACCATCAACATTTGAAGACACTCCAAATGAGATTGGAATCATTTGGAGCATAATTGGATCCAAGGTTTTCAAGGACGGGAAGACCAAGAGCGCCCTTATCCGCCACCCAACAATATGTTACGTGCACCAAATCCTTGCAAACTCTTTCTTTACTAGGCGCAATACAAGCTACATTTTGGGAGAAGAGATGAAGTTCTTCAGTTTAGGCATTGCCTCGCACGTTAGCAGTTTCCTCCAAGATGAATCCTTGTTCACAGTACTCTATGAAAGGAGACCTTGTCCTCTTAAGCTATTCCTCAGACAACTGTCAAAATACCAAGATCCCACTTGGATGTCACAATAAAGGAGAGCACCTCAAATACGAGTGGGAGGCACTCTTATCCTTCAGCATACCCAAGTCTACCTAAGAAAGATTGATGAGACCTCGAGGTTATTGAACTATGATCATTTGAAGGACATTCAGTTCATAGTGGGGAGATTAGATGAACAGTTCTGCTACCAATTCAAGAGAACAAGCGATACCAAAGGGATCATCTTACTCCCAAACAGCAGAAGAACATCTCTTAGGAGGAGCGAGAACATCATGTTCAACCACGACTACTCCACCGATCAAGCCATCATCGACCAAGTCACAAACCTGGAATCTTTTTCAGACAACCTTTCAAACCTCTCCTTGGGGGAAGACTCATCCAACTCCAAATTTGGGAGTAACTGAAGTCATCTCCAAATAACCATTGTATGATCCGTTGCACCTCCATCTATTCCGGTTTTCAGTTTATGCATGTCTTTATGTCTTAATACTTTTTCACTATCCTGTCCTTCCTTGAGTCCAACTCTGAACTTGGTTTACATAGTGACTGTGTAATTCAGGTTTGGGGGAGGATTCGGAGGACCTGCTATTAATGAAATTTCCTTTTTTGTTCTTTTATCTCCAGTTTGCATTGCATTCACATAGCATCATCTATTAGCATCTAAAAAACCATAAAAAATTGAAATTTTTTCGAAAATCCTTCTTCAAAAACAGAGTGTCATTGTAGTTACATTTCATGTAGTTGCATATAGGGTGTTTCATTTTCATGTAAGTTGCATATGCATAGGGAACTAGGAAGATGATAACCTTGTAAGTATGTTGTTTTCTCAGAANAGTGATTTGAAGTTTCACTACAAGAAAAAGTCTCATTGATAGCACACGATTAACGCTATAAAAGGC
>OVBE01010673.1:0-14794 GCA_900406425.1 Iberis pinnata
GTCCTTCTTGGCCATGATCTAGTCCGACTTGATCCGTGATCAAGTCTGGCTCAACCGTGTGATCGAGTGGCCCGATGTAGAGTTTGAGTTAGCTTGGCCGAGTTGGGCTCAATGTGAGATCGAGCCGGCTTGGTCGTGTGATCGAGTTGGCACAGGGTTGAGCTGAAATCTATTTGGCTCAATCAAAAATCCTTTTAGCTCGATCAAAATTCCCTTTGGCCCAATGAGGAATTTGGCCGCGATGAAGACTTGGCCCGGTCGAGTCCTGGCCATGATCAAGTCCGGCTTGATCCGTGATCTAGTCCGGTTTGATTGTGTGATCAAATGGCTTGATGTAGAGGTCGAGTTAGCTTGGCCGAGTTGGACTCTATGTGAGATCGAGCTGGCATGGTCGTGTGACCGAGTTGGCACAGGCTCGAGCTAAAATATATTCGGCTCGATCAAACATCCTTTTGGCTCGATCAAAAATCTCGTTGGCTCGATGAGGAATTTCGCCCGGTCGAGTTCAACATTTGAATTGACCTGGTTTTGATTGAGTTTGTTCCAGTGTGTGCATTTCCTTTTCCTTCTCCAAATTTCCCATGATGCCCCGAAAAGTCCCCAAGTGCCGAAACATCTCCAATATTCACATGTATGCAAATGCTAATGCAGAAACCTAAAAATGCAAACTTACTAAGAAAGACCAATGAATGAAACATGTTGACATCTAAATGAACCTAAAAACGATAATGACTTCCTAAAACACGTAAAATGCAAAGACATCGACTCCCTCAAACTAAATAATTGCTTGTACTCAAGCAAGTAATTCAGAAGCCTGGAAGAGAAGTTTAAAAATGGGAACTCAGAACCANAATATGCTAATAATTCTGGAATGTAATCCCATCTTATCCTACTTAAAAACTTTAGCCATACTCATCAAAGTTCAATTCAGATCAATTCCAACCNGATAAAATGGGGAATATCAATGTCTAGGTTAATAATTCTGGAATGTAATCCAATCTCATCCTACTTAAAAACTTTAGCCATACTCATCAAAGTTCAATTCAGATCAATTCCAACCTACACAATGCATTCAAATCCATTTATCTCTTTAACATTCATTAAAAAAAACCATGGATCAAGTTATGCACATCATTAAACTCATTTGGCTAAAGAGCCAGTTAAGGGACAAAAAAAGACCCTTCATGCATTGGTTAATATTTCAGAAAGGGATCTCTCAAAAAAGGAATGAGCTTTAGTAGAATGCTAAAGGTAAGAACACTTATATGCATACAAGAACATAATCCCATCTACCCAGAATCATTGCAACTAAATTTTCCTAATTCTAAACCCAGCAGGAGACCATAATTCCACCCTATGATGTTCGAAGTGATCTTCATGGTTCATATTCTTTACCTTTTTCATCTTTCTCTTAACAATTTCTAGGAGAGGTTTCTTTCTTTATCAATTTCTAGCAGATTGGGTACTTCCTGATTTTAGCATCTATGGTTTCTGATCTTTATTTCGTTTTTCACTAACTTTTTGGGTTTTTACCCTTTTTCTGTTTTGAATAAACCATACTTTTCATATTCTTTCCCCTTAAATCCTTTACTAGACCATTCTTCTTTCTTTTCTTTACCTTTCCTCTCCTAAGATTCATAACCATTTCCCTTTCTTTTACCGATTTCCAAACATGTTTTCTTCTTTTTCAACCCAACCCCAATATCTAGAATCGAACCCACCTAGTCCTATCTAGTCCAAAAAGCGTTAACTATAACTACATGAGATTCAGTTCAAACCTAACACTTTGTACCAAGCTCATTCCATAAAAAGACCTAGCACTCAGTAATTGATAAATGGCTTAAAAGAAGGAAAGGTTCAAGGTGGGAAGTCTACTTGGATTAACAAGAGTGGTGAAACGGTAGAAGATAATGCAAATATGTATATGTTACCCATGAGTTCAAATCCAACACACAAACATGATAATTAAATGTCAAATTCATGTTCTAATAAGTAGAGATAAATTTCATATCACAACATGTTTCAAAAAAGAAAGGATCATGCAATTTCACATTCCAAGTATGGATCAGTCTTACTTCAGATTTAATCAAAATGCATTAGACAATTAATAACCAGGGCATTGACACTACCTAATAAAATAACATACTTACAAGATTGCTATCATCCTAGTCCCCTATGCAAATGCAGACAACCTAACAAGCCTAAATACAATCCTATCAAGCTAATGAAACTACATGATACTCTGTTTTTAAATCAAATTTTTAGTTTTTGTATGCCTTAGATGCAAAATTGAAATAAGAAAACAAGTAAACATGGTTAGATACCACCTAAACTCTCCCTCAAATTAAAATTACACAGTCCCTTGTGTAATAAAAATTCGAAGGAGAAATTAGGACCACAATGCAACAACAAAAGGAAAATATGATATGGTATATACAATGAAAAGGTTTGGAGTGTTACTGCATTCACGTCAAGTTGAAGAAGGTGGTTATAGTGGAGATAGGTGTTGATCACGCCATCTGATCGAGCTGAAACTTTTTGTGCTCGAGTTGTGCTTGAATTCATGATTGAAATGTGCTCGTCTAGCTGTTTCGCAAGCAGTTGGTCGAGTTGGTCCTGGTTCGATGTGAAAATGTTTGGGCTAGAGCTCGTGATCGATCACAAGTTGTTTCTCGAGTTAATTCTGTGTTCTTATTTTCCCTTTACCAAGTATCCAAGACATGATCCTATGGTACTTAAAACACCAAAACCAAACAAAAACTTAAAAGCATTAAAAGAAAAACTAAACATATAAACTGAAAATTTTTCTATGTACAGGGATAGACATGGGAATTCCTCCCAAGTGAGCTTGTTTAAAGTCACTAAGCTTGACTTCTTGTTTAAACTCTAGTAACCCTGAGACGGTTCTCCAAAGGGAACCGAGGTTCCTTTACTAGACTTTCTTCCTGACTTATCCAATCACCATTGTTTGATTTGGCTTGGTTGTTCACTTTTGACTCCTTTTAAGGCTCTACAACAAGTACGATTGTTCCATCAAGTAGTATCTCCTTGATTATGAAGTTCCTTGAGCATTTTGCATTCACATCTCTTGGACAATGCTTGAGCTTTGGGTTGAGTAGGAACACCTGATCACCAATCTTGAGGTCCATTGTTGGGGCTTGAGGCTCAAAACTGTTTTCAAAGAAGTTGTGCCCAAAATAGGTTTCTGGGCTGGGTTCTGCTCAAGCTGGTGCTTGAGCTTAGAATCCGCTTCTCCTGAAATGGGCAGGTTGCTCACTCTAGTTTCCAACCTCAGTCTTCTAGTTTCCTCTAATTCTACAAAAACTCTTGCATATGACCCTTTGACACCCCAAATGCTTCTTTATGCTCTAAAACCTTGTTTGAGTCCTTCATCAACTCGTACTCCAATGAGTTGCTGCTTGAATACCCATCTTCATCATTGTCCTCATTTATCACATTAATAAAGAATAGCTAACCCTGGATTGTAGACTTCCTTGTTTTGTGTTTGATGTTGAAATCGTTTTTGGACCATTCCCCATGTTCAACCTGATGTTTCCCTTCTTCACATTGATCACAACTCCGATCGTAGCTAAAACGGACTTGCCAAGATCAATGGATCTTTTGGTTTCTTGTCCATATCCAAAACCACAAAATTTGTGGGTATCTCCATACTCCCAATCTTGAGAGACAAGTTATCCAAAAGCCCATGAGGGTCTAATAGATCTGTCAGCTAAAATCCGAGATATGTTGGAGGCTTTATATTCATTGAACCCCATCTTCTTGGAAACGAAGAGAGGCATCAAGTTGATGGATGCTCCTAAATTGCATAGGCATTTGGTGAAGGTCAGTGGTCCTAATGAGCATGGTAGAGTGAATGAACCAGGATCTTCTTGCTACTCTGCTATGATGACTTTGCATTCATCATTTTCTACGAACCTTCCTTAGGCTTCACCTTCCTTCATGGACTTCTCAAATATTCCAGGGTACTTCTCCGTTATCTCCTTGAACCTTGATGGGTATTATAACCTCGGAATGTAAGGTGGAAGAACGAAGGGTGTGTCCTTCTTCTGCGTAGAAGATGGTTGTTCAATTGGACTTGGCTTGACTCTGAGAATCAGTTTTTGCAGGTTCTTCATTTTCAGCTCCATTTAGACTCAAACTCCCCGGGACTTGAACCTCATTGTCCTCAATGACGTCGGTAGGACAATTTTCAGTAGGTGTAGCTTGTACACTCCCCAAAAATATGGCATTGACGTGTGCATAGTCGTTTGGGTTCTGAATAGCTTTACCTAGAAGTTAGCTATTTATCTTTGGAGTAGAGCCAGAAGTAGATGCAATAATGCTCTCCAAGTAGTTCACCCTTGAGGTTAAATCTTCAATTTTTGCGTAGATGGCAGTGAATGAGGAGTCCATCATATTGTTGAGTTAAACAAACTTTTTTGATATTTCCATTGCAATTTGCTTGACCTTGGAGAATTTGTTGTAGCATTGCTTAAATGTTGGAAGGTGGAGCTGGAGATTGTTGAGGGTTGAAACCAGGAGGTGCTCCAACTTGTTGTTGCTGCTGAAAACCACCATTTGGTTGTTTCTTGGGAACAAAACCACAATTCTGAGCATAATTGATGAAGGGCTGAATATTTTCTGCGGTGGTGGTGGATAAACTTGATCATGAGGATTCGCTACGTTGTTCCTACGGTATGAGAGACTAGAGTTATTCGAGTAGTTTACGAAACCCTTGTTATGTCCACCCTGATTCTGAACATAGTTAACCTCCTCATGTTGGCCAGTCTCCCCAGCTTGGAGCTGAAGCTGCTCTTCCTCACTGATGAAGTGAACATGTTGTTGCTGTCCAAGAAGGAACTTATCCAGTTTCTCATTCAGAGCCTTCATGTCTCTCCGAGTTTTTTCATCATAATAATTACTTACCCTTGGAGTCCTATCATAGTCTGCAGAGTACACCCCATCAGAATGTGCCAAATTTTCAACAAGTTCCCATCCTTATTCGGCGTTCTTGTTTAGAAAATTTATGTTACTAGCTGTGTCCAGCAGCATCCTGATCTTGGGCAGTGTTCGTCTGCAGAGAGTACTAAAGAGTGACTCTTTACTGAAACCATGATGGGGACACTGAAAGGTGTACCCCTTGAACTTTTCCCATGCTTCGCAGAGTATTTCAGCATTCCTTTGCGCGAAACCGGAGATATCATTCCTCAATCTTGCTTTCCATGATGTAGAGAAGAATTTGGCAAGAAAAGCCTTCTTCCAGTCATTCCTAGACGTGATGGAATTTTGAGGTAGTGCCTTCTCCCAGTGGTTGGATTTGTCACCCAAAGAGAATGGGAAAAGGCAGAGTTTAAAAGCGTCCTCACTTACTCCATTCATCTTGGTAAGACTATAGAGTCTCTCAAACTCGTCAAGATGATCCAGGGGGTCCTCCATTGGTAGCCCGTGAAACTTGTTCTCTTGAACCATCACTATCAAACTGTGCTTTATTTCAAAAATTTTATTATCCACAGCTGGTGGAGCAATCTCATGGCGTTAAGTGTTGATGTTTGGTGCATTACCAACACCAATAGATCACCCACTAGGAGGAAGATTGTTGTTGTTCTCCATTTTTAAATCCAAACTTCTCAGATGATCTAAACGTTCATGTTCCTTTCTATCTCGAGAGTGTTCCCTTTCAAGAGCATGAATGTCGTCAACGAGTGGAAGTAAGTCAGTTGGTCCTCTGCTTCTCAGGTTCATACACTGGAATTAGTGCTGTAAGTACCTGAAAACAAAGAATACAAAGTGAGAATGTAGAAAATGAACTTGATCTCAATATATCCAAAATCCAAAATGTGACAAACATACACCCAATCGGAAACGGTGCCAAATAGTAGGATTTTTACGTCTTAGACTACTTCAATTCCCTACTGTCTATTATTGTCATTATAGCATATAGAGTGTCAATCTAAATGGATGATGCTATTAACCACTCTAGATATCATCAGAACTATTAATTCAATCCAAAAAAGAAAAAGGGTTTCACTAATAATTTCTAAACGAAAGGAACAAACTGGAAATAAAACAATACATAAAAGCTATCATGCATAAACAAAAACTAAAGGCTAAACATCAAGTATTCTCAAAACATGGAAAAAGATGGTACAAGAAAATGTAATCAGATAACATAGTTCCTAATGATGGGGGTAATTGATCAGTGATCCTCCTTGATCTACCTAGGGCTTAACATACAACAGATTCATAAACAACTAAAATCAAACTCTTGATAGATGATCTCAAACTATGCAATATCCATACCTAACTCTCGTTAACGGAACACTGCCAAGCAGGCATGAAGAGACAATCTTTCAAAGCCAATAAACACCCTTGACAACCAATCTCTTGGGCAAGGAATGTAAATCTCTGAAATCACTTTGTTCAGGCATTTCATCGAACTCCTTTTGCGTGCGGAAATGCCTAAGTTCATATTTATGTAGGTTACAAGGAAAAAAGCATTAAGAACAATGAAACATAAGGGATCTATGAACAATCAAGCTTAGAAATCTAGGAGAAACAAGGATTCAACACCAATCTACCCCATTTAGAAACCTGGGAAATTACTCACTACACATGGTAACTACGAAATTAGATAACTCATAAAATGAAACTACTAAACAAATCAGCTCGATCAAAAGTCAAACTCTTACGAACAGTAAGAACAACATAATCAGAAATCCAGAAGATGAAGATCAAAAGAAGAAAAATCAGAGTTGCATGAGATGAAGATTAAGAACAGCAAGAACATGAACCCAGAAAAAAATGGTGATTATAATCAGCAGTAACATAAACTCTGAGAAATGATGATCAAGTGAAACAGAAGCAAAACCCAGAAATGATGATCAACTTAGAAAACAAGATTAAAGGCATAAAATGGAAGATCAATATGCACAAGATAACCATAAATGTTAAACTAAGCATAAATAAGAAGAAATCATAGGCAAAACATGAATTTCAAAAGGATTCTGGGTTTGATCATCCAAAAATATACAGAGGTAAAAGCAGAGAGAAAAACCTAAATGAAAGACACAAATTAAAGCTTTGGTTCAAATGGAGGCGAGTTAGAGTTAATATAGTGGTTTAGGAAAAACCATAAACCACTAAAAAACAAATGATTAAAAACTGTAATGATTATGCTTGATCTTTTAGGAAGAAGTCTGGCTCAGACTAGGTCATCGAGTCAGGCTTGGCTAAGAGATTGATTCGGGCTTTTGGGGGTCATCGAGTCCTGCATGACCATGGTCGATTGCGGCTTAATTCGTGATCAAGTCCGGCTCGATAGTGTGATCGAGTCCAGTTCGATCTTGTGATCGAGTGGCTTGATGTAGAGGTCGAGTTGGCTAGGTTGAGTTGGGCTCGACGTGAGATCGAGACGGCTTGGTGAAGTGATCGAGTTGGCACGGGCTCGAGTTGAAATCTATTGGGCTCTAACAAAACTCCCTTTGGCTCTATGAGGAATTTGGCCCGATCGAGTTCAGCATTTGAATTCGCCTGGTTTTGATTGAGTTGGTTCCAGTCTGTGTATTTCCTTTTCCTTCTCCAAATTTTCCATGATGTCCCCGAAACTTCCTAAGTGCATGAAACATATCCAATATGCACATATATACAAATGCTAATTCAGAACTACCTAAAAATGCAAAATTACTAAGAAAGACCTATGAATGGAACATGTAGACATCTAAATGAACCTAAAACAACGATAAATGACTTCCTAAAACACGTAAAATGCAAAGACTTCATTAGGAATCCGAAATAAACCTAAATAACCATCTAAGAAACAATAGTAAGAATGATTTTCCAATGTCTCAAGCATTTGGTCAATAAAAGGTAAAGAAAAATGATCTTTGCGAGTAGCTGACATATTGTGTTTGTAATAGATTTTAGCTCTTGTTTCATCTTCATTTTAGGTAGATTCACTTGAATTTAGGCACATATAGGTTGCATTTGCATATCATTTCATATTTCAGGTGTTGAAGGTGAATGAAATCAAAAGAGATATCAAATGGATGAAAAGAGCCAAAAAGGGGAATTAATAGGGATCAAAATAACAAGTCTTAAAGATCAAGCAATTTGGAGATATTACAATGGAAATTTCATCATGGAATCTTGAAGAATATTATATCCATGCATTCAATCTTTAAAAAATTCAAAACGCANATATCCATGCATTCAATCTTTAAAAAATTCAAAACGCACCTTGAATGCTCTAGAGAATTGCAAGATATGAACATGCAAAGTAATGATCCACTAGATCCGAAGCTCCAAACCATCCACCCCATAGATTCATCTTTTTCACTAGGTTCCATTGCGAATTAGGAGAAGGATTCTTCATAAAAATTGTTTCCCTTTGAGTCATATTTCCAAAGAGATATTGCATGACATCATAGCTACAAAGGTGAGAGAGTTATGAAACTTGTTCTGAAGACTGGTCAAGGTGTCTCGCAGAAGAAAGCATATCCGATAAATTCACCCGATACACATGGCCCGATATGAGAATATTAACCAGTGTGTATCGGTAAATATGTATGATAAATAACATGAAAAAAAGATATTGGGTGCTTGTATCGGGCGTTTTGCCTGATATTCGTCTGAAAAAGTCAAAAACTCAAGCATTGACCAAGAGTTTTACCCATTTCTTTTTGTGGTTAATCCACATGTTTTGGGTTAACCTAAGAACATTTAGGAGCTACTATATAAGTGTTTTCAAACCTAATTTTTTTGGAATTCTCATCTTATCTTTTAATCTTTGATTCACCTTTTTTTAGCAACTTTTTCTCTAGTTTCTCTCACGTTTCTTATTGTTTGTTCTCCAAGATCAAAGAGGTCTCCTTTGGATATTTCTCTCTGATCTTGGAGGAAATTATATTACATCTGCATTTAATATATGCATCTTCATTCTTCTTTGTGATCTTGCATGTTAGGGCTTAATTTTTGTTATTGGATCTAGGCTACATAGGATATGTATTTAGATTGATTGATGACAATTTATGGTTGTTAATGTTTTATTTTCATTCATTATGTGTTCTTAATGCTAAATTTGACTTGATCACTTAAGTTTAGATCATAAAATGAATTGTGCCCGAAAGGTGTTCGATGAAATTCCTGAACAAACTTTTGAATGTTAAATGAGGCCTAACCAAGAGATTGTGTTAGTTAGTTTAGTGGTTTATCATGGATAAGACTCAATGCTTCCTGATTGTGTAATTATCCAAGAGATTATTTTAGTTGCATAATTAGGAAATGAATTAGTACCACGAGAGTGGATTAGTCTTTATTTGAAATCTTAGACCAAGCATTGACATTGATTGATTGTTTCATCGTTGGTTGATTGTTAATCATATCTCTTGATAGTAAGATCCATGATCCAATGATTTTATCTTGTTTTCTCATTTATTTGCATTTTTTCGTAGATTCAAAACTAACAAAAACTCATTGGCTCTAGATTGGTTTGGTTCTCATATCTTTAGTGTTGCAACTTTTGTCCTCGTGTATTTGATTAAACCCTTCTATTCTACAAACTATTAGTAGAGGGAGTCGTAAAATTCCACTTATAATTTTTGGCGTTGTTTCTCGGGACTAAATGATTTCCATTAGAGTTAGGATTCGAATTGAGATTAGAGCCCTATTTTTCTTTCTTTTTATTGTTCAACTTATCCTTGTGATCTTGAACTTCTGGGCAACAACTAGGTGTGAAGGAAACATTCTAGGAAAATGAGATAAGAGGATCATCCGTCAAGCTAGTGACGTTAAACGTGCCCTTGGAGACTCCTCCAAGAAGTCAAGCTAGATAATTAAAACAAGCTCACTTGGGAGGACGTCTCATGTCTATCTTTTATTTTATCATTTGCTTTAGTTTGTTTTTAGTTTGATTGTGGGTATAATGACTTTTGGAAGCGATGAGTGTTCAAAAGAACCAAGTTGAAGTTGCTTCAAAGGTAGGGAGATACAAGATAAGACATCTCCAAATTGCTCAATTTGTTCAATTATAACCACTATTGAGGTACCCNCATTTAATATATGCATCTTCATTCTTCTTTGTGATCTTGCATGTTAGGGCTTAATTTTGGTTATTGGATCTAGGCTACATAGGATATGTATTTAGATTGATTGATGACGATTTATGGTTGTTAATGTTTTATTTTCATTCATTATGTGTTCTTAATGCTAAATTTGACTTGATCACTTAAGTTTAGATCATAAAATGAATTGTATTTTTCAACATCCTTGTATATATTTGCATTTTAGCTTTTGTTTGTTTTATTTTTTGTTATTTTTCTAAATTATTTTTCACAAAAGGGACCGTGTGAATTATGTTTTGGGGAGCGACTATATCTAACTTATTTTTTGATTTTTGGTCTTATCATGCATTTGCATTGTGAATAGTTAAGGCTTACAAATATCCATAACAAATTAAAAATTAAAAATTAAAAAAACTTCAAAAAGAAGCATTTACGTTTCATTCTACGTTGCATTTTGCATATGGAAAGATGATTGGATTACCTTGTGATTCTTGATCTCTTGCTTGAGATGTATTATCCTAGCTAGTGGTATGATGTCTTTGCATTTTACGTGTTTTAGGAAGTCATTTATCATTGTTTTAGATACATTTAGATACCAACATGTTACATTCATAGGGCTTTCTTAGTAAATTTTCATTTTTAGGTAGTTCTTCATTAGCATTCGCATACATATGCATTTTGGAGATATTTCATGAGTTTAGGGAACTTTCGGGACATCATTGCAAATTTGGGGAAGGAGAAGAATTAACCGGACTCGGCCAGACAAAATGGGCTCGATCACTCAGCCATTCACCTCGAGCCCGGCTCGACCAACTTCACTCGACCACATACCAAGCCAGGCTCGATGAAACCAACTCGATGTTTGATCGAGCCCAACCCCAACTTGATCAGCCCCATCCTTGTCGAGCCGGATCCGCATCTTCATCGAGTCCAGCTCGATCACCAAGACTTCTCTGGCTCAATCACCCACATCTTCATTGAGCCTGGCACAATCTCATCAAGCACAGCTCGATCACCAAGACCATGTCCGACTTGATCACCATTTCCACCCGGCTCGATAACCCGACGGACCCGACTCGATGGCCTAGTTCGAGGCAGACTTAAAGATCAAGCTGAATCATTACAATTTTAATCATTTTTTGTTTAATGGTTTAGGAAACCCTAAACCACTATATAAACTCTAATTCGCCTCCATTTGAACCTAAGTTTTATTTTATGTCTTTCTTTTAGGTTTTTCTCTCAGTTTTTCCCTTTGAATGTTATGATCAAACCAAATTTTTTTATGAAATACATGTTTTGCTTATGGTTTCTTCATTTTCATGCTTAGTTTAAGGTTTAAGCTTATTTGGTGCATATTGATCTTCTAATTCATGCTTTCAATCTCGTTTTCTAAGTTGATCATCATTTCTGGGTTTTGTTCTTATTTCACTTGATCACCATTTTCATAGTTTATTTCATGCATGTTACGTAGTGTTCCGTTAATGAGAGAGGTCTGGATATTATTTAACTTGAGATCATTTGTCAAAAGATTGAATTTAGCTTGAGATCATATCGTCGCCATCTTCAAGTTGAAGCATGAAGGTTACAAAAACCCAACATGGAAATAAGTTTTTCAAATTGTTCATGTATACGAACATGTCGTGTGGAGATCCAACCTTCATGAACTAAATCACAAATAGTATAAATATCGAACTCGAGAGTTGTATTTGCTCGTGAAATACTAGATTGGTTGCGATATGAATGACAACTTAGTTGTCACAATGTAAAGGAGTCAAACATGACTATGGAACACTGAAAAAGATAGTAATGCACATAAACAATTTGTTTCACGAACTGCCAAAAGACAATGAACATTATTCATCTTCGGTCAAGGAACAAGAAACCATATCTTTTTTTTCGTCTTCCAAAAAATGGGAGAAGAACCAAGAAACACAGTATGACTAGAGAGAGCAATGAGTGAGAGGACACAATGCCCAAGAATCAGTGTAAATGGAGAGATGAGCATTGTTTCCCAACTGAAGTATAATTCTTTTTCCAGGATTACCTTTAAGATAATAAATGACGAGCATATCAACATCCCATTGAGAGATTGTGTTCTATTCAGATGAAAACTATAAGCAAGCTTGGGTCGTGTGATTTTCAAGTAAATTAGTCGACCCACAATACACCAATAATGTTTGGGTTTCGAGAAGATCTCATCAATCACATGTGTTAGACGATGATTATGTTCCACAGGAAGGTTTGATGGACGCATGAAGAAGACCATGCTCGGAAACAACGTCCAACCAATATTTCTGTTGACAAACAAAACCTTCAGAATTTTAAGCTATTTAAATGCCCCAAAAATAGCGAAGTGGACCAATAAGATATGAATTAAAGCTAGAACTTGTAGAATATAAAGATTAATCTCATCTTTAATGTATGCAAACAATGAGTGATATGTTGGAGACTGCACCAAACCTTATTTTGAACAGCTGCTTTGAAAGTGATTAACCAGCAACAAGGAGTTTGTTTTAAACAACATAAAGACTTATGGAGTTTGCATACGGGATGTGGTGAGGACTTAGAAAAACCCGAAGGAAGTTTCATATAAACTTCTTCGTCTAAAATACTTTGAAAAAAGCATTGTGAACATCCATTCCATGAAATTCTCATTGCTTAGTAGTTGCTACAATTATGAGATGGAATTATTGGCATTTTGGAAAACATGATCAAATGTTTTGTTGTAGTATTGTCGTACTTCTTATCTATTACCAAGAACAACAAGTTAAACTTTATAACGTTCAAGAGTGTTCAAGAGTACCATCAACATGTAACTTGATTTTAAAAACCTGTTTATATAAGTTGTAATGTTCTTATAGTGTGTCAAAATTTTAATATTTTCAGTATTTAGTTTTTTTAGAACACTACAACATATAAAAACCTAATTATTAAATTGAAAAAAACAACGCAAATATGATATAAAATAAACGACGTAAATTTTTACTCCTAGATTTCATATATTCTTAATACAAAAAAACAACAATATTTATTGATAAAAATAACACTAGTACAGTTAGATTTTGAAATAATTTAAACTTTTTAGTTACATAAATAATAAATAACTTGTATATCCAAATAATTATTTTTAACCGATCTTTATCCGATCTACACCTAATAAAAAATATTTACCCAAACAAATAATGATAGTTATTTGTATCTGATCTACCCGTAAATTCAGATCGGGTACATGAAGGGTCGGATCAACCAACCCAAAATGCTTAGACGAAATAGTTTATAGTAACAAATAAGTTGCAAACAGTAACCAAGTTAGTATCTTATATTTTTAAAAATCACAAAATGACGGCAAAATAGTTGCTAAGTAGTGATAAAAAAATGTTAACTATAAACGGTTACAACATACGTGGTCACGAAAATTAAACCCAATTTTATGATTATTTCGTGAATAAACATTATTTTGTGACTTCTATGTTACGATGATGTGGGATTAACGCGACTCTTATGTTGCATATTTTCCACAATCATATAGACTTTGCAAAGTTGTGAATCTATGACCAATACTAGACTTCTAAGAGAGTATCTAAAAATACAATTCAAAAAGTATATCAGAACTTAGTTATGAAGTTTGCTTGGTCACTTTGTAGTCTATATATGTGACTACCTTAAAACGTCTTAGTCCAATCACTTACATACGACTCTTCCGGGTAGTCAGTAGAGCGTCGAAAATTAAAAGTTTTGCGGCTTTATTGTTTTTGGCCATGAAAATAAACAATCACATCTAATGGTTCTATAATAGTCTTTTTTATTTTTTATTTTTAACGTCAAATTTCATTGA
Organism: Iberis pinnata; assembly: GCA_900406425.1. Taxonomy (NCBI): domain Eukaryota; kingdom Viridiplantae; phylum Streptophyta; class Magnoliopsida; order Brassicales; family Brassicaceae; genus Iberis; species Iberis pinnata. The sequence goes on from OVBE01010673.1 coordinate 13,894, forward strand.
TAATGAATCAGGATACAATGTCATATACAAAACTAAAGAATACACAATTATTACACAAGAAGATATGTGCGCCATATGCTGAAGATAGTAAATTAAAAAGTAAGGGTTACGATGCATTCTCGTCAAAAACGTCTTACACGCTAACATATTTATATATCTGTTATCTTCTTTTCTTTGATACCATCTAACTCCGATGCAATTCATACGCCTATATTGTTGAGGCTGTTTTCGAAATGCATCAGTAAAATCCATTGCTTCTGAAACTAGTTCTGAAAATTTGACAATATCATTTCTCCGGTACTTTTTCCATGGCGGTTTCCAAATCCGAAATGAATTTCGAGAAGATTTAGCGCCTACAGGAAATTTATCCAGAGGAAAAACACCATAATACAATGCATACCATGGNTGAGGCTGTTTTCGAAATGCATCAGTAAAATCCATTGCTTCTGAAACTAGTTCTGAAAATTTGACAATATCATTTCTCCGGTACTTTTTCCATGGCGGTTTCCAAATCCGAAATGAATTTCGAGAAGATTTAGCGCCTACAGGAAATTTATCCAGAGGAAAAACACCATAATACAATGCATACCATGGAAAAACGCCGACAAACGGAGACTCCATTGTCGGAATAGTAGAATATCGAAAAAGACTCAAACCGCTCATAAATGAAATCAATAAATTCTTCATGGAAAAGATAACTAAATATAACAAAGACAAACAACTAAAGTATAACCGACACTGAATTNAAGATAACTAAATATAACAAAGACAAACAACTAAAGTATAACCGACACTGAATTATCTATGATTGAAAGAAACTAAAGAAAAAGAGAGTAGAGTACCGACCGACGCCGGAAAAACCAACGCCGGCCGGCCTAAGACGAGTGTTATGGACGAAAGC
>OVBE01010674.1:0-14794 GCA_900406425.1 Iberis pinnata
CAATGCAAGAAGGGTCATTTTTTATCATATAACCAGTCCCTTGGCCAAATGAGTTCAATGAATGTGCATCACTTGATCCATGGTTTTTTTTTTATGAATGTTAAAAAGATAGATGGATATGAATGCATCATGGAAGTTAGAATTGATCTATAATTGAGCTTTGATGAGTATGGATAAAGTTTTTATGTAGGATGAGATTGGTCTCCATTCTAGAACTAGTAACCTGGACATTTATATTCCCTGTTTTATTAGCATATTTTGGTTTTGAGTTCCCATTTTCAAACTTCTCTTCCAGATTTCTGAATTACTTGCTTAAGGGCAAGCAAGGATTTATTTTTGGGGAGTTGATGTCTCTGTATTTTACATGTTTTACCATCATTTTAGGGTCATTTAGATGTCAACATGTTGCATTCATAGCGTTTTCTTACTAAATTTGCATTTTTAAGAAGTTTTCCATCAGGATTCGCATACATGTGTATTTTGGAGATATTTTAGGTATTTAAGTAGTCTTCGGAAAATCATTGCAAATTTGGAAAGGGTGAAGGAAATGCATAAACTGGAACCAACTCAATATGAACAAATTCAAGTGCTGAACTCGAACAGAACATGTCTGGCTCGACTAGAACGTGTCTGGCTCGACCAGAACGTGTCTGGCTCGACTAGAACGTGTCAGGCTCGAGCATAACGTAAACGTCTTGACCATAATGTGTCTAGCTTGACCATATCGTATCCGGCTCGACCAGAACATGTCCGGTCGACCAAAATGTGTCCGGCTTGAGCAGAGCGTGTCCAGCTCGACCAGAACGATTCCACCTTGAGCAGATCACCTCGATCACGCCAGCAGCCCGAGCCAAGCTTTCCAAAGCCGGCTTGACCTTCTTGCCTTGACCACACCCGAAGCCGCCTCGACCGTGTGCTTTCCCCTACACCAAGTCCCACTTTGATCAAAGCAAGTTTTAGAATGTTCCGGTCCAAGCCAAGATGATTCGTTCGCGGATTAAGCAAAACTAGATTTTTGATCGTTTTTCTTTTATTTGCTTAAGGTTTTATGAGTTTCCTGATTTCATAGTTTCCATGAGTAATGAGTAGTGACCTTGGTTTCTGAGGATGGGGTAGACTGGTGTTGAACCATTGGTTCTCCTAGATTCTTATGTTTGATTATCCATAGATCCCTTATGTTTCACTGCTCTTTATGCTTATATCTCTCTCTTTAATTGAAATCTGATATTAGACACTTCCACACCCGAAAGGTGTATGATGAAATGTCTGAACAATGTGATTTCATTGATTTACATACCTAGCCCAAGGGATTGGATGTTTAGGGTGTTTATTGACTTTAGCAAATTGTTTCTTCATGCCTGCTAGGTAGTGATCCGTTAACGGGAGTTAGGTCTTCATATTGCTTAGTTTGAGACCATTTTTCAAGGGATTGAATTTGGTTGTTTATGAATTTGTCTTCTAGGGATTAGCTCATTGTTTGAGGTATGTTAGGCGTTTAGGTAGTTCAAGGGGGATCACCAGTCAACTACTCCCATCCTTAGGAACTGTTTTCACTTGATTACTTTTTACCCCCATTTTCTCTTCTGGTTTTGTTTTACTTCCGGCTTACCCTTTTGTATTTACTTATGCATGCTAGTTCTGATGCTCTGTTTTATTTTTCAGTTTGTTCTTTTCGTTTAGAAATTGTTAGTAAACCTCCATTTTTTTCTTACTTGGCTTGAATCAATAGTTCTGATTGCATCTAGAGTGGTTAATGATTACACCCATTTGGATTGAGAACATATTTACTACAATAACTATGATAGTATATACAGATTGACAGTAAAAATTTTACTATCAATTTGGCGCCGTTTCCGATTCACGAATTTGATTAACCATTAGAACTTTAAATTTGTTTGGGACTAAGCTCTTTTAGTTTTTAGTTAGTTTTGGATAAAGTGATGGCAATGGATTATAATTTTTGGCTATATGCTCTTGATTTATGTTCTCGATTGATATGTGCTCATGAGAAGTGAGCTACTTTGAGGCTTAACAACATTAATAGAGATTATGATGAAGTATGTCATGACATTCATAATCTCAAACTACAATTTTCAATGCATGAGGAGTTTAATCCACTTCTTGAACAATCTTGTTTAGGAGATGTGCTTGACATAGATAATATCTTGAATGATTTATATACTCCTAAGGATGATAGATATTTTGGAAGAGATAATGATGTGTGCTACATTATTAATGGAGATGAAATTGACTACTTTGTGTTGAACTCGTTTAAACTTAAAGTTAATTTTATCTTTCCATCTATTTCATTTGAACTTCGTGAGCTTCTAGTAATCAAAGAACGATCAATGGTACATGTCACCTTTATCGTACACTTCTTTGCCCGGACTTGTGTCTTTTTGTTGTCGGCAACATTGTACTTCTTTGTGTATATTTTCTATTGCAATAATAGGAGAAGGATTAAAGGTGCATTGGCTCAACCATTTGATTCTTATAATTAGCAAGTTGTGTCTTCAAGTCAAGTTAAAGACATAAAACAAGCCCACTTGGGAGGGATTCCCATGTCTATCCTTTGTACATATCCTTTAAATTTAAGTATTTCCTTTAGTTTTTAAATTTGTTTTAGTATGATTTAGGGTATGTTGACTCTTGGGATAGTTTAAGTGTTGATTTGTGCAGGTTTTATGGTAAACACAAGTCTCAAGGGTGTATACCGGTTTCATGTACTGGATTTGACAAAACCAAGCTTCAAGGCATCAATGGCTGCAAAAGGAAAAAGAATTTCAAATAAGAATCCTACGGTTAATCTTATAAACGCTATTATTAAACCTTGTACACATGCTGGCATTTTAGTTTTTGTTTCTTTATTTTTGGTTCTTTTTCTAAATTCTTTTTCACACAAGGGACTGTGTGAATTAAGTTTGGGGGAGGAATCATTCTAACTTAGTTTCTATTTTTGATCTTATCATGAATTTGCATTGTGAATAGTTAAGGTTAACAAAATTCCATAAAAATCGAAATTTTTTCAAAAATATTCAAAAATATTACATTGAGCTTCATTCCATTCTCATCTTAGGTTTCATTTGCATAGGGAACAATGATTGGATTGCCTGTTGAATCTTAATGCTTTGCTTGAATTGTAGCACCCTAGTTAATAGTAGAATGATGCTTGAACCATTTTTAGGATTTGGAAAATCCATGCTTGGAATTAATCGCTTTATGGTTCATGGTGTTTTTTGAATCTTGCTTGAATTCAAACCAATCCCATAAATATTTGGACTAATGAACCTAATTCTCTTGCTTATGGATTTGAAATGCTTAGCCATGGTAAAACAGTTAACATTTGGATTATCTTTGTCTAATTTTATCACTCTTGTTAATCCAAATGGTCATTCTTATCTTTAGGATGGTTACCGCACCTTGTTTTCCCGAAACCTTTCTTTCAAAGCCCCATTAATCTTTATTGTGATGTCTTTTCGGAAAATGCATACATGGGAAAAAACCCGTGTAATAGAAGTCGAACGACAAGGAAATAGCCTCTTAGAGTTAGCCTCATTTTAAGGTTAACATGCTTAGGTGGGGGAATATTTAGAATAACATATAAGTTTAGGGGAATCATATGAAAAAAGTATGGTAGTGTTGAAAAATAGATTTGAAATTAGCCTAAGTGAAAGAAACTCTAGGAGTATCAAATATGCCAAATGGTTTAAAAAATAAAAGAATGAGAAAAGGTCTAATCCTCCCTAGATAGTTAATTAAAAAAAAATCTATGTCTAAAAAGGAAAAGGAAGACTAAGTGCTAAATCGTAAGGAAACAAAAGAAAAAAGAATGCTCCTAGTAGTTTGGTGATCAAAAGCAAAAGGCAAAAGTTTTGGGTAAAAAAGGGTTTGAAAAGAAATTTTGGTGGTTTAGGTTCTAAGTGTGAAATATGGGATATAATAAGATCATAAAAGGTATTTGGGTAGAGAATTAGATGAGGTGAAAGCCTTGTATGCATCAAATGTTTGACTCTACCTTGATTTTTCGTAATGTTTTGCATTATAATCATGAGAGAAACCATTTTAAAAGTCCTACAACCGAACCAAGTGGATTAGATTTCCTTTCCATAAGTGAGAATTCACTTGGATAATTAATGAATGTAAGGGATTGGTGAATATGATTGTTTGGGGATACTTCACTTTGATTGCTAAAAGTTGGTTCTTGTGATGAGTATGTAGAAGTACATTGTATAATTGTGATCCATGTATCAATTTCCTAGTCTTTAGGATGATACATTTGAAGCATTACGTTCAAGTTTTGGTTATGAATTCCCATTTCCAAACCTCTTTTTCTCGCTTACCTTGTGCCTTGTTTGAGGACAAGCAAATGATAAGTTTGGGAGAGTTGATATATCATGTTTTAAATGAATTTTAGCTTTTGTTTCATATTTATTTTAGATAGATTCACTTGCATTTAGGCACATATAGGTTGCAGTTACATATCATTTCATCTTTCAGGTGTTGAAGTTCATTGAAGTCAAAAGAAAGATCAATTAAATGCAAAAGAGCCAAAAAAGACTTAACACGATAAAAACGACAAGTTTTAAAGATCAAGAAATTTGGGGATATTACAAGGGAAATTTCATCATGGCATTTTGAAGAATATTGTAGCCATGCATTCAAACTTTCCAATAAATATAAAATCACCCTAAACTCTCCAAGTAATTGCAAGATATGAGCCAACAAAGTTGTGGTCCGGTAGATTCGAAGCTCCAAATTATCCGCCCCAAAGATGCATCTTTTACACAACCTTCAACTGCGAATTATGAGAAGACTTCTTCATCAAAGTTGTATCCCTTTGAATCAGATTTCAAAAGAGCTATTTAACTTCATCATAGCTTTAAAGGTGAGAGAGTTATGAACCCCGCACTGAAGATATGTCTAGCAGCATTTGGAACAAAAGCTCATACCGATTTAGTGTACCGGTTTGTGCAAACCGATACCACGTAAAAAGTAAAAATTTTCTCACTCATTTTCAAGTCTAAACCCATTTTCAATTGGGTTAACCGAATTATTTTGGGTTAACCCAATACCATTTTCGGGATACTATATAAGGTGTTTAGACCTAATTTTTAGAAATACTTCTCTTATGCTCTAATCTCTTTCCTTTTAAGAACACTTTGTAAATATTTTGGATCTTAGTTTTATTTTGATTTTTTTTTAATTGTGAATCTTCCTTTACTTTATGTTTCTAATCATGATTATACATATTTTGATCACTAGAACTTGTGTATTATCCATGATTAGTGAGTAGTTCACTTCTAATCAAATGGGTTAGGTAGATTAAGCTGATTAGATGATTGAATATGATGTTTAGGAATTGATTAGATTAGATATTCATTCAGTAAGTATGCTTAATGCTAGATTTGAAATGATCAATCAAATATAGACTCTAGGTGAACTATGCTCGAAAGATGTTCGATGAAATTCATGAACCAATTATTGTTTGCTAAATGATGCTATCCGAGAGATTGTTTTTAGCTAGTTTAGTGGTTTATGATGAATTAGAAATTATTGTCTCTTATTATGCAACTATCCAAGAGATTGTTTTTAGTTGCATGATTAGGAGAATTATAGCACTGGAATGTGAGTAGTAACATCATAGAATGTAATCTGATGACCCGAGTCGGTTACCTTTTTCCAATTCCTTAGACTTTCATCTTGTTTTATATTTCAATTTTAGTTGACTTTTTCTTAATTCCTGTTGACTTTTTGCTGAATTTGATTTTTTGTTGACTTTTGTTTATCTTTGTTTAATGCATGTTTAGGATGCTAGCTTTAAACCCAAAACCTTTAATTTCTTAGACTAAATTAAATTCTCATAGGTTTTACTGCGTTAACTACCCCTATTTGGATTGATAATCCCATATGTTACAATGACAATGATAGCGTATTAGGAAATTGAGGTAGAAACACCAAAAAATCTACTATCAACAGTGTCTAACATCATTCTATACTTCGTTCCATGACCACGATAGAATGTTCTAAGTAAGCCTCTCCGGGGAAATCATGATGTGGACATTGTAGTGTATACCCTTTGAACCGTTCCCAAGCTTCACCAAATGATTCATTGCCTTTTCACAAATCTAAAGATCTCGTTTCTAAGCCACGCGGTTTGCATTGTAGAGAAGAACTCGGTGAGAAATAACTTTTTACAAGTATCCCAAGTTTCAACCGAAGGGGGTAAGTTTTATTTCCCAAGCCTGAGTGATAGGTTAAAAATTTAATCCTAAACTAGTACTGCAGAGAACAGTTCAATGTAGCAAAGCTAGGTATCGAATCGATAGACACCAGAAAGTACACGTTCAGTTTTAATTTCAAATCAAGCAAAAGCAGATTAATTAAGAGATTGATTGTAGCAAATCAAAACTAATAATAAAAACGGTTTAAAACGATGATGAAATAGCGCTAGGCATTAGGAAAATCTGTAGGTATTCAGGTTTAAAGTCAAGTTAACATTACTGAAAATAGTTCTAAACATGAAAATTGAATAAAGAATAATCTCCTCTCAGAGTATTAAACCCTATGATCGAATTATCAGAAACAAACTCTCTTCGTCTTTTAAACAATTCGATCATGCATTAAAATCATATTCAATTGTTCATAAGAGTTTAAAACAATACTCTCACAAGTAAAAACTCTTATTCATCTAAATTAGGTCAGGTTTCTAAATCAAATATGTTTGTATTTATCAACCTATAATCATGAACTAGGTGATTAAACAAATTCATGCCTTAAGAACAAATTTAGACTAAGAACCTAATAAATTCAATCCTACAAAGTTAATCCTAACATTCAAACCTGGTTTCCCTAGGAAACCCTAAAACCTAACTATGGAACTACTCAGACATAGCAAAGCACACACAGTTCAATGTCAAAGAAGAACACATAATTAAAATAGGATAAATAGACATATTGAAAATATGGTTCACAATTTCTTCTCCAAATACAAGGTTCAACAATTCTTCTTCGAGTAAAAACTCTATAAAATTGCAAAGTATGAAAGTTTAGAAAATAAAACTTAAGCCAAAAGGCTTTTATAGTTCTAAAAAGTAAAATAATAAAATATGGAAGTTTGGGATAGGATTGAAGACTTTAGTGTAATTTCTACGAGATTCTGGTTCTTCCCGGGGCATTTGCCAGATCGATCTCACTCTTCTCGATCGGGCATTATGGATAATTGCCTGATCGCGCATTATGGATAAATTCCCGATCGGGCATTATGGATACTTGCCTGATCAATCTTCAATTGCTTGATCAGTTTAACTCTTCGAAAACTTCCAGGGAGATATGCCCGATGGGTTGCTCGATCGGGCATTTCATCATTCATAATATTCAATCTTCTGAAAGTTATGAAATGCTATGAAATGTTCTGAAATACTCATTTAGGCTCCAAAACGACCCGAACACCTAGAATTCTGAAAATACACCAAGTTTGCAAGGAAAACACTCGGAATAATGCAGAATAGCAAATATAAATGCCCACTATTATGCATTAAAACCGAGTAATATCAACTCCCCCAGACTTAGATCTTTGCTTGTGCTCAAGTAAAGCAAGATTNGAGTTTCAAATCCCAAAAGACACCAATCTCAAACAACTACTTAGACTGAATTGTTTACCACCACTAAAATAATAGCTTGTTTCCTACTCTAAATCCCAAATCAAGCAAGTATCAAATCATATCAACCAACTCTTTAGATTCATTTAAGTTCAGATACATGCATACTCACCTATGGTATATCAATCAAATTACTCAAATACCTCTTCTATCAAAATGCCCATACAAAACATAGCATCAACCGACTTCCGGTCTTTATCCTTTTTCCCCCTTTCTCACTTTTTTTCATTTCGCACTTTTCTGCATTTTTATTTTCTGTTTTTTTTTTTATTAAGAATAGTTCGCACTTTTCTGCATTCTTTTTCTTTTCTTTCCTACTGCTTTTCATAGCATCCCGGCAATGACTACGAACTTCTAGGTCACGCTTTCTACTCTATTTCTAAACCGGTTTTTTATTTTCTGAAGGGAGAGAGAAAGGACCCGGAAGGTACTGGAAGAACTTGTCGGTTTTACAGAACACTAAAGAGCAAGGTACCTAATTCTCAGTGTATGCTAACACCATAAGCAAAAATAATTCAAATTCAGATTTAAGTCCTATCATGGCAGACCTAGCATCAAATCATCAATAACTCAAAAGACCAGAACTTTCAGAAACATGCAATCAGTAATGGGGTTCCAATCCTAATCTAAGTAATTAATCTAAGTAAGTAATCCATAGAGATCAAAAACCATACCCACACTTGGTTAGTTATCATCATTGATTTTGATCATGCTTCATTCGACTCTATAAGACTCAACGAATTCAAAACGTAAATTTTGAAAAATTCATCATTTCTGACTGAATACCAAAATGAAAGTTAGATCCGCGTTAGTACATACTCCCTCCCCCAGACTTACTTCAAATCGTCCCGGTGTGAAAATAAATTAGAGAGAAGGACAAAATAGAAAATAAGTATCAAAACAAAGAAAAATATCAAATAACAGGAGTTCTAAAGTAAAAGGAAAATACTACAACTGGAGCTGAGATAGTCTCTCAATCAGACTGGTGACCGATACCTCCTCAACATCGTGCTGCTCAGCATCCTCATCATTCTCCCTCTCATCGTTAGTGTGACGCCTTGGTGGCCTGAAACATCCTGAAACAATCCTCAGAATCCTCCGCATCAAGCTGTTGTTCCGCTGTTGCGCATCCATAAGCCACGCAATCTGCTCAGCCTGAGTCAAATCATCCTGAACCGGCGGAAGGATGTACTTTGGAATCTCCTCAACGTCTAGAAACTCAAGAACATCATCATCATCAAGGCTCGGGGCTCGGGGATGTCTCTAGTTGAGACGACGTCTTCCAGAAGCTCGTGGACCCTCAGGAACGGCAGTGGGAGGTCGGTTGAGATGCTCAACACCCGGTAGAAACTGAACATTGGCAAACGAAGTGATGCTGGTCAACTCGGAGATCGGCAAATGGATCTCACAAATCTGCCCCTCCTTGTTCTGAAAGAGATAGTCCCTAAACTTAGCAAACCACTTAGTGTTAGTAATATACTTCTCATCAACCCAGTTAGTACTTGGCTCATGCGGAAAGAGGTGCAGCGGAATCCCAATAGCTTGTAATAGTGGGGTAATCAAACTATCCATCATCTCGGTCCTTGTCGGGTTTCTCAATGCCACAAACTTCCTTTCATTTAAATCTTGAGCGAACAACCAACCAATGTTGGCATCATGGGTGTGACGATCTTAGTTTGTCTCATAAGCCTCTAAGGTGAAACGATTAATAGCATAGAGAATAAACTACAGCTCTTGGTTCCTAAGGGAATCGACTGCTTCCTTACCATAGAAAACAATGCTTAGAATCTTCTTCACTAAACGGATTGCTGGGTTGTGGATCAAGGTCATCTTTGCATTCTTTGAAACAAAGCGACCACGTGCAGTGATGCCCCAAAGATCATGACATGAGTGAAATACGGGTGTTTGGGAATTATAATCGCGACAGTCGAAGCCGAAAAGAGGTCCAAAGTTGACCATGGGAATCTTGTAAAGCCATCCTAGACAAAATAATTGTACCTTGGTTTATTATATACTAGGGTACTTAGGATCCGCGTAATCGGTACTCACAATCTGGAAAGAGGCGAGCACTTGCTTGGCAAACTCCTTGTATAATAGGTAACAACGGAAAGGAAAATCCCAAAATCCTATGGTGGCAAACATCGCTTCCACATCTTGACAAACCCCAAGATACATCAAAACATTACGATCGGCAAAACGAGATAGCTCGAACTTGGTCTGAACAAAGACATTGAAGAACATGCTATAAAACTTGTCGGTAATCTTCCGAGTCTTCCAAGACTTATGTTTCCGGAGCTCGGGAAAACTGAAATCGAGAGTGATTCTCAAAGGTGTTTCTGCTTTTTTGCCAAGGATGGATCATAAGAGTGGGATCAAGATTCGGGTTGCTACTTGAAGCAATACCCTTTCCTTTCTCTGCAGCGGTAGGCTTTGTTTTCTTGGAAGCTGGAGGTTCGTTGGATCTGGAGTCACGTGCGCGTCCCATGTTCCTGAAATGAAAGGACTCAAAAGAAGAAATAAGAATCCGAGCAACTCATAACACATGAAGCAATGGTTTATCAATAACCGAGCAATGCTAACAAGAGTTAACAAGAATTATTGACATAGAAACCAAGAATATAAAGAGCGATGAGACAGGACGAAGCAATTAGTAAATGAACGAGAAATGATTAGTTACAACTAGCAAGAATCAAGATGCTTCAACGAGTGACTAACCGAGATATGAATCAAAAATCAATCTTAAGCAATCTATCAAGAGACTAAGGCAATGGTGAGCAATGATTTAGAGCAATGCTAAGTGAACTTAACAAGAAAACAAGTAAGAGAACCATCAAAAAGCCACAAGCATTTGATTTCATACTTATAAATTGAAATTCGGAATCAAAGAACCGGAAACAACATGAATTAGCAACAACAACCAACCTCAAATCAATCTTAGCCATCAATTAAGCACAAACAACCAACCAAATCTATATGTCAACACAAACCCCAAACATTCAAATTTTAAATCAAAAATCTCAACCCAATCTCAACAAATCCACATGCATCATTCAAAATAAGCATCAAGGAAAGTAGTAAGGCAGCCTAGATATCAATTCCAAACCTAAAATCGAAACATTCAAAATACCCAAATAAAACCCTAATTTTCGGAATGAAAAGAAGAGAAATCTCACAAATACCTTGATGAATCTAAGAAAGGAGGTTAGAATCGGATTAAGCACGAAAAATTAAGTTGATTATAGTCCACAAACGTCAAAAACGGATGGGATTTGAAGGAGATGGACTTTGAGAGAGATGAAAGAGATTAAAGGTTTTGGAGTGAAAATAATGGTTGAAAAAGGGATGAGAATCGATTGTAAAGGGGAGAATATGGAGAAATTCGGTTCATTTCCAAGAAATCGGGTTCATATCGCAAAAATCCGGTTTAAATCAAGTGATTTTCGGTTTACCTGGAGGAGTGCCCAATCGCGCACAAGTGTGCCCGATCGGGCACTTCATGCAAAAAAGTCCAGGGAAAAATGCCCGATCGAGCACATCTGATGCCAGATCGATCACTTTTCTTGGACAAAATCTACAACATTTTTGCCCGATTGATGTGTTACTTTCCCGATCAATCTTGAAAGTCCAAAAATCCCAGGGGGAAGTGCCTGATCGGGCACATGTGTTGCTCGATTGGGAAGATTGGTTAGGGAAAAACTTCTTTTTCTGAAACGTTTAGGTACGTGTTTTCTCCTGAATCTCATATAAGTCAAAACTAAAAGTTAGTAAGTTAGTAACTAATATTGGGACTGACTCAATCTAATAAGTAACTAAACTAAAACACCAAAAATAGTGGGTTGCCTCCCACTCGGCGCTTGCTTAACGTCAATAGCTTGACGGTACTTACCTCTAGTTGGAGGTAGGATCAACAAGAGGTATGTCAGTTACCTATGTAAGCTCCGAAGGAGCTAGATAAGGCTTCAGCCTTTGACCGTTCACAACGAACTCACCACATTGGCGATCAAATAGAACAACCGCACCATATAGTCTCATTTCCTTGACCGTATACGGTCTGTGCCATCTAGATTTCCACTTACCAGGAAACAACTTCGGGCGAGAGTTATAGAGCAACACCTAATCACCTGGGTGAAAGTATCTTGGGATGATCTTCTTGTCATGAGCAGATTTAGTCCTTTCTTTGTAAATCCTTGAGTTCTCATAAGCTATGTGTCGAATTTCTTCTAACTCATGGAGTTGAATTAGACATCTTTCTGCTGCGGTCTTCATGTCAAAGTTCAGCAACTTGACAGTCCAAGCAGCTTTATGCTCCAGTTCTACAAGTAGATGACAAGCTTTTCCATAAACTAGATTGAAAGGAGTTGTACCTAAAAGAGTCTTGAATGATGTTTTGTAAGACCAAAGAGCATCATCTTGCTTCAAAGACCAATCCTTTCGAGATCCATTCACCGTTTTCTGCAAGATGGCTTTGATCTCCCTGTTATAAACTTCTACTTGACCACTAGTCTGAAGATGATATAGTGTACCACTTTGTGTTTGACTCCATGCTTCTTGAGTAAACCATCAAAGACCCTATTGATGTAATAAGAGCCTCCATCACTGATGACTATTATAGGTACTCCAAACCTGGGAAAGATCACATATTTAAACATCTTTAGCACAACCTTAGAATCATTAGTGGGGCTAGCAATTGCTTCAACCCACTTAGAAACATAATCAACAGTAACATGGATATAGAGATGTTTATGAGACATAGGGAAACACTACAAGAAATAGTAGTATTGATCGCACTCCACGATAGCACGGATTACTAGAGTTCTATCGTATATGTCACGAGGGTTGCCAATATTTTTAGTAGCAGATAATAAGTGCTATTTTGAGATTTTATGAAGTGGTACCTGATCCCGCGAAAACTTACTTGTTATTTTGACGTTTCCCTTTTAATTTCCTTTTACTTAGCGAATTTTCTACTAAAAAGAGGATTTCCTTTGTACTTAATTCTATAACTCTTTAATAGTGTCATCTAATCTTCTGCAATTTTTTATTTTCTTCGAAACCCGTAATCAACGAAACTTCTTCACCTTCGGAGAAACTGGAATTGGAATTTGATGGAGCTGTAGTTGCGATTTTGACGGAGATACAAAAGAGACTTACGGAAGTGGAAAGTTAATCGATCAAATCGTATTCTTGAGAATCAGAGGTCAAAAAATGTTGGAGAAGGCATGGGTCCATCTTCACACCCATGAACAAATTAAACTTAGTTGGTGTTTAATTTGTAGTATAACACCTTTTTCCTTTTTTCCGATATAGAGCTGATCCTGCCTACGAGAGAGGTTCTTGGAAGTTTGTCAATTGTGTTGCTGTATCGTCTGATGACGTAGATGTTATAGTCTGCCCCTGCATTGACTGTTTCAATGTCGATCGCCACTCAAGCAGTGAAGTTGTGTCTCATCTTGTGACTAGGGGAATGGATGGAAGTTACAAATTGCAAAAAATTTGGTACTATCATGCAGAAACATATAACGAGGCTGAAGTGGTAAGCAAAGACAACAACTATAATGATGAAATTATTGGGTTGTATAAATCTGTGAGGTTTGATGAAGAATTAGCTAATAACAATGACATAGGTGAAACGACAGAGACAGAAGATAATAAAGAAAACAAGATCCTAGCAAATTTAGCAAATGCTGATACACCTTTGTATCCAACTTTCACAAACCATAGTAAACTATCTGGCATTGTATCGTTGTTTAGACTGAAGACACATAATGGATGGTCTGATAAGAACTTCAATGACCTGCTGAATACATTGCCTGATATGTTACCGGAAGATACTGTCCTTTACACATCACTTTATGATGTGTAAAAGTTTCTGAAAACGTTTGACATGGGAAATCAGAAGATTCATGCGTGCATAAATGATTGTTGATTATTCAAAAATCAGTATAAGAAGCTTGACAATTGTCCAAAATGCAAGGATTCTAGATGGAAGATTAATAAGCATACTGGTGAGATTAAGAAGACAGTTCCACAAAAAGTGTTGACGTATTTTCCCATTATCCCAAGGCTAAAACGAATGTTTAGGTGTGAAGAGATGGCAGAGAATATAAGATGGCATTTTAATAATGAAAGCACAAATGGAATGCTTCGTCACCCAGTTGATTATGTCATATGAGGTCAGATGAATGACAAATACCCATCATTTGCAGCTGAAGAAAGGAACATACGTCTAGGAATTTCAACAGATCATTTTAATCCTTTTAACATAAACCCAACTAAATACAGATGTTGGCTTGTTCTATTGGTTAACTACAACCTCCCTCCAAATCTGTGTATGAAGTATGACAATATAATGCTCACACTGCTTATTCATGGACCAACACAACCTGGTAATAGCATTGATGTTTATCTAGAACCACTTATAGATGATTTAGTCCACCTATGGGATAAGGGATAATTGACTTATGATGCATACACCATAACAACATTCACTCTTAAGGGCATGCTTCTATGGACTAGTAATGATTTCCCAGCATATGGAAATCTGGTAGGCTCCAAAGTAAAGGGTAAAATGGGTTGTCCTATATGTGGGAAACACATTTATAGTCTTTGGTTGAAGTTCTGTAGAAAGCATGTCTAGATGTGTCATAGAAAGGGTTTAACACCAACACATAGTTATCGGACTAAGAAGGCATGGTTTGATGGAAAAAATGAAAAACGGGGAAAAGGTAGAATATTATATGGCTATGATATCTCATATAATCTTATAAGGTTCAAAAAATTTTTTGGTAAATTAAAAAAATCTGTGAGGAAGAGAAGACGAGATGATTGTGCTAGATCGGGATCTGAATATGAGAATGAATTTAGCGAGTCTGATGAAGAAGAGGAACAATTCGACGAGGAGCAATTATCAAGATGGAAAAAGTTTTCAATATTTTTTAGAGTTCCTTATTGGAAAGAAATCCCAGTACGATATAATTTGGATGTAATGCATGTTGAGAAAAATGTTGCTTCGAGTATTGTTGCGACAATATTACACTGTGGGAAATCAAAAGATGGTCTTAATGCCTGCAAAGATATGAAAATGCTAGGTATTAGGAAAGATTTACACCCTAAAACTGAAGGGAAAAGAACCTACC
>OVBE01010675.1:0-14793 GCA_900406425.1 Iberis pinnata
AAAGAGGAGAGAGAGAAAGCAAAAAAATTAGTGCTTTGAGAAATTGGCTTTCTACAGTCAAAAGTAAACAAAATCTAATATTTGGGCTGTGAGAAAAAATAGGAAAGTTACAACTTGATTGGTTTCACTCAATTGCTGTAGAAATATACTTGGCTGTAGAAAGCATAATTTTGGCTGTAGAAATCTTCTAAAGCANTTAATCTTTTTAAAAAAATCTCGGAAAAGATAATTTTTTAGGTATTTTAACGTTTAAACAAAAAAAATTTAAAATTTTATGGTATCTTTTTATTTTATAGAAAAAAACTTTAAAAGATGATACTTTAATTACTCTAGATTTATTTTTGAAAACTCCGAACCGAGAAGATCTAAACATTTTTTTATATGAAATGACAGTTTTAAATCTGATAAATATTGAAGGAACTGAAAAAACCGAATTAAACACAATTTTGAAAATTATGTTTATATGAAATATAGGATGGGAGTAAATGTGAAAGGATACTTTGCATGGTCATTAATGGATAATTACGAATGGTCCGAAGGATACACAGTCCGATTCGGACTAGTTTTTGTCGATTTTAAAGATGGAAGAAAGAGATATCTCAAGAAATCAGCCAAGTGGTTTACAAAACTATTGAAAGGAAAATATAATGAGACAAAGCAAGAAGTTTTGGCTGTTATTTAATAAATATTTTGAGTTGTTTTGTTATATTATTCATAGGCTACTATTTGTTGTCTATGTATTGTTTCTTTTGGGTGTGTTAAGATGAAGGTTAACAAAGTTGCTAGACAATGTCCTTAATAAGACTAATCAAAATGGCCCCAAGTTTTTGTATTTTTGGGTTTGGGTCATGACAAAAATCTAAACTTTCTTCTTCTTCTACCTTTAGTTTTTTTTTTGCCACACATTAATTAATTAAAATAGATATTACGATTTGGTATTCAATTAAGACATGAAAATACTACAAAAATTCCAAGGGTGAGCACTTCAATTTTTTTTGGATTCGGATTTTGATTCGCTATGGGTTTTTTTTGGTTTTGTAAAACTATAATCAAACTCAACCAAAGTTCGTATGGTTTGGTTTGTATTCGGTTTGAGTTAGTTTAATTTGGATTCAAACGGTTTGAATATAGTCTAATTTGTTTTGGTGTTTTTGTGTAAAACTTGATGTTAAGATTTCAACGAATGATGTTCTGTAAAAAAAACGTTAGGGACATCAAAGTACCAAACAACAAAAACTCAACATTAACATACCAAACTTAATCGAAAAGTAAAATATAATAAAAATTACCTTCTACAATCATTAGCATTAGAAAACTAATAAGTTGTGGGTTTGATAATTATATTTATATTACTTAAGATTTATTTTTTTTTAAAATTAAAAAAAAACACATTGGGTTATTAGTTCAGTTTTGTGTTTAAATCGAACCAAACCATTTGAGTTGAAATAAAATCATAACAAATTAGATTATACATAAGATATGGTTCGATTAGTGTCGGTTTGGTTTGGTTGGATTTGTTTGCGTTGGTTTGGTTTGAGTTTTTTGTCCATCCCTAAAAAATTCGATGAATAAAAAACGATTTCGTTGATTGGATTAGAAAATCTGTTTTTTTTCTTAGAATAAGATCTAAAGATTAAAAATTTAAAAGAAGGGGAAAAAAGTGAAAAACACTGAAAACATCTAATTAGCATGAAAATTGGTCATTGTTATAAAAATGAATCATGGAGACAAATTATAGATTTTTCATTGTCAAAACATTTTTCGATATGAATCAACACCATCCAACCTATACTAAATTTAACATTACATAAAATCAATTTGCAGTGAAAAACTACAAATATAAATTATTTTTCAAACATATTTACAAAACTAAAGGAAGATAGTAAAAAAAAAACATATCATATATTTCAATCATGACATCACGTACAAAGAGAAGTTAAACATAAATAGGTCAATTTGTAGTAGTTGTTGTTCTCATCTCGTTTTTGGCAACTACTTATGCTATACAATTTGTTAAAGACTAATTTTTTTAATCAAAAATATTGATTGTCTATTCATATAGCAATTAACTTATGTACGTTAAGTGAAAGAAACAAACAATCTTATCTGATTTACTATAATTTTTTTTTAATCTTATTATTGTGCATATATAATCTTATGTGAATCCAACTAATTAATATTACGAAATATGTAAGTTTATGAGACACATACATATCATCTTAACATTTGAAGTAGAATAAGAGTCAGAGTCGATCCCGATTCCAAGCAAAGCAAGCTCATGCTTGCGATCTTTTTTCAAATTTAAAATTTTAGTTAAGAAAACGGTCCATTTTCAAAAATTTATTAAAAGTTGCCCTACTTTTTCTTTGTAGAATATGATCTTTCAAATAATTTAAAATTTTAGATCTAAATTTATAATTTTTTCGTGGATATCTTTACTTCGGAACAAAACAATTAGAATTAGGACTAGAACTTCTTGTTTCAGAGGGCGAATCCATTAAACTCAATCAACCCACCGCTATTACAAAACCGTACATGAGGTCTTCGAAAGGACATCAATTCAAATTCTGGATTTTCGAATTGAGAGAACCAGTGAGAGAGATCAAGAATCTTGGTTTCAGACTTGGTACATTCTGAAGTTTTAGAAGAAGATCAAAAATCTGCCAAGTGTTCATTATTCATAAAACAATGCACCAAATTCCGGACAAAAATCGGATCCGAGTTCCTGCAAGTTTGCTTCATAAAATCTAGATTGTAATATATGCGTTACCGAAAACATAAACTCATGATTTCCAAATGTACAAAACATAAGAAGACCGTCAGACTACAAAACCCTTATTGGTTTCACCTTAGAAATTGGATCTATGAAGTCTCTATTTCTATTTTGGTTGGTCGTTGGGAGGAATATTTTACGTCATGTCACCATATTCTAACAAATGCTACCAAAAAACTCAAAATCCTCTTGGTTACAAAAAGAACGTATATTATTTTCTTTTTGAAAATTTTAATTCAAGTGTCTTGAAACCAAAACTAGAGACATATAGCATTAAACTAAATTCATTTAGCATACTTTTTTCTTGTAATTAAAATTGTTGTGAGATTTTTATTTTTTATAGATATATTTTTGTATTATTATTCTTAATTTTCCGTCAATATTTCTTAACCTACTACTTTGGTTTGGGTGTTTCCATTCATGCACCTAAGCTTTTTTTGTTAATAATTCATCAAATACCAAATGAAGATAATTCTCCAAATGACAAAGTTGGTCCTACCAAAGTTAGCAAATTATATATATATATATTTATTTATTTTTTGTCACATTAATATCCTGGTCACAACTGGCCGACCCAGTAGCCCAACTCCATAAATAGGAGAAAATGCACTCGCTATGCATTTTTNCGCTCTGCGAGTGGCCAGGTTCGAATTCTGGTCTGGTAACAAGGCAACAGCGGTGGCACAACCACTAGGCCACTTGATCCTTGTCATATATATATATATATATATATATATATATAATAATTTAATAATTATAACTATTCGAAAAGGAACATAGAAAAATATAAGCCCATCTCCTTATGTTGGAAATTTAGTTCTTCCTATACAACTATATAAAAAGCAAAACTTGTCATTGCCACTTAATTGTTCTCATCTCTTTTTATTTTCTCCTTATCTATTGGAATGTGATAAGGACAATTGCTCATATCTCATTCTCCTTAAAAAAATACTATATTCAAAGAAAACTAGTTTCCATATTTTAAAAATATTTAGTTAGTAAAAATGGAATTCACTTGATTTTTCTTTTCCTTGATTTTGACCAATTACATATTTACTTTCAATATGCATTTGTAGTCAAAATATCTAAAAGACAACTGTCCACAGCCAAATTAAGATACTATGATTTAAAAGACCAATTAAAGGTGTTTCTAAAATCATATTTGATATGTTATCCTAATTATCTCATCTTAATCTACCAAAATATTTTGATAAGAGTAACTCCAATTCTATGTAAAATAATACTCCTTCTATTTCATTTTGTTTTGAAGGTTTTTCTTGTTTCGCATTATAAATTTTTTAAAAAATTTCAATATAAAAAGTAAAAGTTTTAATTAAAAAGTTAAAATAAAACTCAAACATCTACTTACTTTTAATTAAATTTATAGAAAAAAAAATAAAAAACAATAAAAATGTAAAAAAAAAAGTTATTTTAATATGCGCGTTTTAACCAAAACAACTAATAAAATGAAACGGAGGGAGTAGTATTTTTAGACAAAACCCGATATAAAGAGTATATCGTCTAAGAGTTGGCACATCTGCGACATCTTCATTCATATCAAGATTTGAATCTGGTTATTTGTTATGTAAAATTTTATTTTTAACTATTGGACTGGCATGTTATTATCCACAAATTAAAGTTGATAAAAACTTAATACAACAGAAAACCGAAAGATATACATTTATATAATAAAAATTGGTAAAGTATATAGAGGAATTCCTTGAAATAACATAAAAGGAAATTGATGTTCAAAAAATACCACACTCTCTCAAAAGTTCAAAAAATACTATTAAATTGTTTTTTTCCAAAATACCACAAACATAAAAATTGAATTTTAAGAGTTTAGAATTTAAATGTTTGGGTTTGGGTTCACTAATTAGAGTTTAGTGTTTAGTTTTGAAGGTGTGAGGTTTTGTGTTGGGATTTAGGAATTAAATTTAAAATTTTAAGGCTATTTCAAATTTGTAGTATTTTTGTGGTACTTTTTGAAAAAAATTATGGTATTTTTTGAAAGTTTTGAGAATATGTGTGGTATTTATGGAATATACCTAATTTTTTGTAGTACTTTTGATTACAACTACGAGACTGTATAACCGTAAACACAAAGTATACGCAGTTTTACTAAGCTACGATAATAGTTTAGAAAATACGTAGTTTTTGTGATATTTTTATTATAAATAGGAGACTGTATAACCGTAAGCACAAAGTATATACAATTTTAGTAGGCTATGTTAATACTTTGGAATATATCTAGTTTTTTCGTCACAAATAAGAAACTATGTAACCGTAGTTTTGAAATATATTTAGTTTTTTTCGTCACAAATAAGAAACTACTTTGGAATATATCTAGTTTAGAAAATACGTCGTTTTGTGATATTTTTAGTACGTAGACTCAGGGCCGGTCCTGATATTTAAAAATTTTCTAAAGGCCGCAAGGTACAATGGAAAAATAGGCCAAAATTGTATAATTTCTCAAAAAATAGGCCGTTTTCTTAACTAATAATTTTAAATTAAAAAAGGGCCACAAGCACATGCTTGTTCTGCTTGGGCTCAGGACCGGCTCTGCGTAGGCTATGTAAATAGTGAATGTAACCATAATGTTAGATCAAATACAATATAAAAAATAAATTTACACACATATGAATGAATTTTAAAAGTAATTATGGGCAAATGCAGAAATGACATTGGTCAAATAAATAAATAAATAAAGACTGAGATTCGGTTGATTGTACCAAAATAGTAAATACTAATAACCCAAAATGGAAATAAATATTTGATTCTTAAAAAGAAAAAAAAAATACTATAAATTCTCTCTCTATAGATAAGTGATACATATGACTAAACATTCCCACGTAGATGACGTATCTTACTAAAGAATAATTGTCTATATAAGAAAAGAGATCATAGAGTAAAATTTCACTTTGAAAAATCTCAAAAACACAAAAAATTAGAGAGAAAAAAAATTAGAGAGAGAGAAAAATAACAAAAAAGAAGAAGAAGAAGATTTTAATTAAAACAATGGCTTTTGGTTATTGTTTCTTCACTATTCTTTTGATAATTTTATTGTTAACAAATATTATCAATTCTCAAAATTTAGATCGATTTAGTTTTCCTGATGGTTTCATCTTTGGAACAGCTGCTTCTGCTTTTCAGGTAAATCTTTTTTTTTTAGAGTTTTGATAGTTATCTGAAAATTTAACCTAACAGTTTATTTGATTCTCCAAAAAAAAATCACGGTTTAAAACATTTTTGTTTAATTATTATTCTGTTATTTTGATGGGTTAAAACAAACAATTCCGAAAATTCTGCATTTTATAGTTGATTTTATCTTTTTTCTATTTTTATAATAAATTTTACCATTTTGCAGTTTACTCATAATTTATAAATCATTTATACTAGAATAGAATAATAATAATATTATTTTTAACTATAAATCATAAAAATTGTTTATGTAAAAATGACGTGCCTTTTGTGGTTTTGTAATTTTCCAATAACTTGATTAAAAATGCTAAAACTTAGAAAAATTACATAAATTAATTAATTACACAATACTTTATGTTCAAGATAAAAAAAAAAATCCGCAATCAAATATATATATATATATATATAGCTTCCTTCTTCTTCGTAAACCATGTATTCAGATATTATTCTCATAATTCATAAACAGATCCGGCCCGGGGCATAAGCCACATAAACTCGGGTTTAGAATCAAAAAGTAATTAGACAAATTTTTGGGTTAATTTTTTGTTTTAGGCCCAATTTTTTTTTTAATACTATAAAGGCCACAACTTTATTTTATTTTATTAGGGTATCCTAAATTTTTGGTACATAGATTATATATTTTTTTCAAAAATATTCATGTTTTTATCAAATAAATTAGATTTTTTGTGAAAATAATGTATGTGATTATATTCATGCATGCAGTACGAAGGAGCAACAGATGAAGGTGGCAAATCTCCAACTATATGGGACCATTTTAGCCGTACTTATCCAGGTTTGTCTAATTTTATTATTAATATTATTATCACAATTTTATATCAAATTAGTTGTCATATAAAAAAGTAATATGATTATTTTTTTTATAATTTGTTTTGACTGCAGATAGGACTAAAAATCACAATGCTGATGTAGCAGTTGATTTCTATCATCGTTATAAGGTCACTATCTTTTTCAATTATTATGTTTCTATAATCAATATTATTATTTAAAACTAAGTCAAACTTTTAGACAAAAAAAATCAAGTTTTTTTAGAGGAATTCTTTGAAATACTATTATATTCACGTTCCAAAAATACCACAAACATAAAAAGTGAATTTTAAAGGTTTTGAATTTAAACTTCTGTGTTTGGGTTCACTAAATAGAGTTTTAGGGTTTAGTTTTGAAGGGGCAGGACCGGCCCTAAAATTATGGGGGCTTGAGACAAAATAAAATATATAATATTTCATATATTTGTTATTTGGGCTAATATTATATTTTATAAAGGTTTTGGAGTCTATAAAATCTGGAAAACTATAGAAAATAAAAAATTAGGGGTCTTAGACCAATGTCTGATTAGGCTTGGCTCAGGGTCGGTGGAAGGGATATGATTTGATTTTAAAGTTTTAGGGTTTAAATTTGAAATTTTAAAGCTATTTTAAAATGATATTTTTGAAACAAAAACATTTTGTGGTATTTTGAAAAAAAATGTGGTATTTTTGAAACTTTTAGAAGTGTATAATATTTTTAGAATAAACCTAGTTTTTGTGTTATTTTAGAAAATACATTGTTTATAAAGTTATTTATTATTAGTCAAAGCTAAAATAAGTTTCCGTACAAGTCAAATTAATATACTTTTCCTAAAGGGTTGGTACGTTTTGTACAATAGTTATCTTTTATTTTTTGGGTTAAAGTAGTCATCATTTTTGTTTTTGGTTAATTAATATTGTTTTTTTATATACACTATATGACAAAAAAATCAGGATGATATAAAATTGATGAAGGAATTAAACATGGACGCTTTTCGATTTTCAATCTCGTGGTCCAGATTAATTCCAAGTAAGTTTTAGATTTTTTAAGGTTAATAATTTTTAAAGGCTATATAATTTTTTTTTATAAAGAATTATTTATGAATATGGTGAATTATCAATCTATAAAGGTGGAAAGTTGAAGGATGGAGTAAACAAAGAAGGTGTTCAATTTTACAATGATCTCATTGATGAACTTCTTGCTAATGGTAAGATAATTATTTCACTAATTAAGTTTGAATCGTCAAATTTTATAACTTATAAAAATAAATCATAACGTATAGTCGAGTGGTTTGTTTTATATTAGTGTTTTATTAGGATCGTACCTGAAATTTTGAGGGCTATAGGTTTTTTGGTTTTATAGTCAATTTTTTATATTATAATATTTTCTCCGGCTTAAAAACCCGATAACTCATACATCTTAGAAACCTGGAGGTTAAACATACTGCCTTGTGGCATGACCGGTTCTAAGATTTTAAAAGCCGCAATATAAGATGAAAAAGGGACAGTTTTTTAAACTAAAATTTCAAAAATGAATCATTGTTAACTAAATTTTTAAAAATAAAAATAAATCGCATGCTCTCAAGACTGGTCGTCTTGTGGGATACTCTTAAGAGGATCCTAATATATCGAGAACCGTAGGTTTTTTCAGTTCTATTATCAAATTTTTAATATAATTTTTTTAACTATTTGAAAGCCGTTCAAAATATAGAATATCAAATAATAAAAAATATCGAATATCAAATCTATTGTTTTTATTGGAATACCTTGAAAATTGATTCTAGTTTATATTTATGTTACCTTTTTGTTCCAAATTTAATTTCGTACGTAATAAATGTTGTTGATAGAAAATATATATAAAAAAACTATAAAATATTAATGATGTATATTATATGGTCCAATAATAATCATATGCAGGCATACAACCTTCAATGACACTTTATCATTGGGACCATCCACAATCTTTGGAAGATGAATATGGTGGATTTTTAAGCCCTAAGATTGTGTAAGCCTAACCAAACATTTTCTATATTTCAAAACATTATTACTCTCTCCGTTCCAGATTAATTGTCGTTCTGAAAAAAAGTTTCGTTTCAAAGTATGTGTCGTTTTAGGTTTTAAATGCAGAAATTAAATGAATTTGACTTTTTGACCAATAGAATAATTTCAAGAGTTTTTTCTATTGGTTGATTTAGAATATTTAATGATATTTTTATAGAAAATAGAGTTTTTTAATATGTGTGCAAAACTTTAAAACGACAAGTAATTCGAAACGGAGGGAGTATTATTGAAATAATTAGTCTTAATTATTACATTTTCTTTGATGAATTTTTTTCATCAAAATATAGGGAAGATTTTCGAGATTTCGCGAAAATTTGTTTTGAAGAATTTGGAGACAAAGTTAAAATATGGTCAACAATCAATGAACCATATATTATGACAATAGCTGGTTATGAAAATGGTAACAAAGCTGTTGGAAGATGTTCAAAATGGGTTAATGAGAAATGTCAAGACGGTGACTCAAGCACTGAGCCATATATTGTTTCACATAACATTCTTTTGGCTCATGCTGCTGCAGTAGACGAATTCCGAAAATGCGAAAAAACTTCACATGATGGCCAAATTGGAATAGTTTTGTCGCCAAGATGGTTTGAGCCTTATCATTCTGAGTCTATTGATGATAAAGAAGCAACTGAAAGAGCACTTGCCTTTGAATTTGGATGGTAAGTTACCTAAGAGACCAAAAAGAAATTTTAATATATAATTTGTGCACAAACACCAATACATTTTTGTTAGTGGTTTTTTTATTAAAAAAAACCATCAAATTTTTTTCTCAAAACTACTTGCAAAAAAATAAAAGTGATTTTAAAATTTTAAAAACTAGACTTTTAGATTTATATTATTATTTCAGATTTAGGGTTTAGTTTTATAAAGGCTTGTTGTTTGGTGTTTCCTTTCAAAAATACCATTATTTTTTTTTGAAACTAACACAAACACTAAAAATAAATTTTAAAGATTTAAAATTTATATATGTGATTTATATTTATTATTTTATATTTAAGGTTTTGTTTTTAAGGGTTTAGTGCTTAGTTTTTTGAATTGTGAAATTAGTTTTAAGGTGTTAAAGTTTAGTTGTGGAAAACAATAGTTTTTAGTGCTATTTTTGGATAACAAAAATTATAATTTTATTTTTATATAAAGAACCTTTAATATTTTTGAGAGTTGTCATATATCTATCTGTATTTTTAATTTTTTTTTGTTTAATATGTGTATAGGCATCTTGATCCAGTAATTCATGGAGATTATCCAGAGATAGTGAAAAAATATGCAGGAAACAAATTACCTTCATTTACAAAAGAAGAATCAAAGATGTTAAAAAATTCATCAGATTTTGTTGGAGTAAATTACTATACAGCAAGATTTGCAGTTCATCTTCCTCATGTTGATCCTACAAAGCCTCGTTTCAAGACTGATCATCACGTCGAATGGAAACGTAAGTAGTACATGTGAATTAGTAGGGCTGGGAATTCGGTTCAATCGGTTTGGTTCGGGTCAGTTTTTTTGGTTTTCGGTTTTTTCGGTTTTTGAATTTGTGTGCCGAACTAAACCGAAATTGTTCTGTTCGGTTCGGAAATCAGTTTATTTGGTTCGGTTTTTGTTTTTGAAATTCTGTCAATTCGGTTAGTTTTCAGTAAAGTTTTGGTTATTTTTCGGTTATTTTAAGTTTTTTGCGGTTTTTTCGGTTTGCTTTTTTGGTTATTTTCGGTTTTACGGTTTTTTCAAGAAAAAAATAAACCGAACAGTTATCGGTTTGATTCGGTTACCGAAATTGAAATTTTTTGTGTCAATCGGTTATCGAAATGTAATTTGGTTCGGTTCGGTTCGGTTTGGTTATATTCTCAGCCGTATGAATTAGTATTAACATATTTATCATTTTTTCATTAACCAAGTATATATGGTAAAACTAAATAACGTTTGTGTTTTTTTTCTTAACAGTGACTAACCATAGTGGTCACATTATCGGACTTGGGGTACGTATTTGATTACTTCTCCATAATAATTATGTTTTTCAAAAAATTATATATTTTCATTTGTTCAAAAAGTATTTTTTTTAAAGTATCACCAAAAATATATGTTGAATTTTTACGGCTAGTTTTATGTTTGAGTTCGCTAATTAGAATATAGAATTTTGTTTTAGAAAAGTTAGGGTTTAGTTTTGGAAGTTTAGAATTTAAATTAAATTTTTTTGTTGACCAAAAACTAAAAAAATAATTTTGAATTTGTGGTGTTTTGAAGAAGAAAAAAAAATATATTTGTGATATTTTTTAAATTAATTAAAAGTGTGTGATACTATTGAAACAAAAAAGTATTTTGAGATTTATGGAGTATAACATCCTTAACCGAGGCTTCTACTTTTGATGGTAAATAACTCACAATTGTATGTTTTGCCACATAGATTCGAATTTTTGTCATTATCAATTAATATGGGGTAAATTTCGACAGTTTTCCTAAATATCCTTAACAACTTTGGATCTAGTCGAAATTTTCGAGACTCTTAATACCGGTCATAAAAAAAACATCCTTGGGCACTAAAATATTTATTTTTTGTTTTCTTTAAGGAGGAAAGGGGTATGATATTGTCACATCCAGAAGGCTTACGAAAAGTTCTAAACTACATTAAAGATAAATACAATAACATGCCTGTCTACATCAAAGAGAATGGTTAGCTTTTTACTTCTTATTATTTTATTTTTTTGGTTAAATTTTTTAGATTAAAAAAAAAAAAAATTTGAGTGTCAAAATCCATCTTCAAATTATTTTAGAATGAGTTATACACCTTAAATAACTAATTCATCGAATTTAAAATGTAGCACCATCTTCGATTGATTCAAAAAATAATTTTGTACTTAAAAAGAGAATTTTTTTCAATATGAAATAGATAACACGAATCAAGTAGCCTTGTCACCGTTGTTGTCGTCTTACCAGATCAGAGATCGAGTATGTCCACTCGCATAGCGAATGCATTTTCTCCTATTTATAGAGTTTGGTTTACTAGACCGATCAATTATAACTTATACATTAATTTGAAAAATATATATACGAAATCGATCTCGATTTTGATATATTTCATGTTAATTATTGACTTGCAGGAATAAATGAAAATGATGATGGTACAATATCAAAAGAAGAGATGCTTAAAGACACATTTAGGATTGAGTATCATAAAACACATTTCCAAGAACTTCACAAAGCTATAGTGTTAGTTTCTCAACTTATCTCACAAAAATAATACTCCTTCCATTTCATTTTAACTAATTATCTTTTTAGAGTTTTGTTTTTATTTCAAATTAATTATATTTTTACATTTTCATTGAAAAAATTAAATGCATTCAAATTTCTTTTACCAATAAAATAACTACAGTAATTGTTTTTGTTCGGTGATTTAAAATACTTATTGCAGTTTTTATAGAAAAAATAAAATTGTTAAATTGTGTGAAGAAAACTCAAAAGACAATTATTTCGAAACAAATAGAGTATATTCTTAGTTTAAATAGATCATTATTATTTTTACTTTTTTTTATAAACCTCGGAAGTTTCGGGTCTTCTCCGGTGTTCGGAGTCAGCCGTTGATAATACTTGTTTAAAGCGTAAACTATTCCTCCCAAGAAATTTGAACTGCTGATCTTGAACACTCTTTCGAGTGCTTCAACCACTAAACCAAAGTCCAGTAGTTTATTATTTACTGATAATATTTTGAAAATATGTTACAGGGAAGATGGATGTGACGTAAGAGGATATTATGCATGGTCATTATTAGACAATTTCGAATGGGAACATGGATATACAGCTAGATTTGGTCTTTACTATGTTGATTTTCTTGATGGTCTTAAACGTTATCCTAAAGATTCAGTCAAATGGTTTAAAAATTTTCTCAAAAGATCAGTTGAAGATAAAGAAGAAGTGAAGAAGATTTCATCACATGATCATAAGTTACATTTGGAAAGGAATAAGACTCTAAATGAGCAAGAAGGTTTAGAAGAATCAGTGAATTTCTTTGTGTCTTTCATGGCAATGAATCAATCAAGGAGAGAGGAAGAAGAGAAGAATCGTTGTTCACTTGATTTTCCTTTTCATAATTTGTATGGAATAAACAATCCAATGTCATTTTATTGAATTTTAAAAAACTCTTATAGTTAAATATATGTATTTATGATTTTATTTTTAGAATTTTGATTTGTGTTATATAGGTGAACATTAATTCTCTTAAGAAATCATTGTTTTCTTTTGTTGATATTTTTTTATGAAAGATTTATGTTAGGTCTATTCTATGTTACGCAAAATATATCTCATGTACGGTATATCTCCATATTTTTAAAAATATAGATTAAATTTTTTGTTATATCACTAAAAAAATAAGTTGACGATTGGTTTTTGTAGTAGATTTGAAGTTAACTTCGGTATTTTCTACTAAAATTTGTACATATTAAACATAAGAAATAAGTTTGTCAACAACACTTAATTTTTTTTTTTTTTAACGACAAATTTTCATTGATAATGAATCAAGATACAACGTCATATACAAAACTATAGAATACAAATTATTACACAAGCAGATATGTGCGTCATATGTTGAAGATAGTAAATTAAAAAGTAAGGATTACTATGCATTTTGGTCAAGAACGTCTTATACACTAACAAATTTATATATCTGTTATCTTCTTTTCTTTGATATCATGTAACTCCGATGCAATTCATACGCCTATATTGTTGAAGTTGTTATCTAAATGCATCAGTAAAATCTATTGCTTCTGAAACTAGTTATGAAAATTTGACAATCTGATATCAATTAATCTGTATCAGAGTCTTCATAACAATTGTAGACACTGAGATGATCTTGATACAATCCCATTTATTCTTAGCAATCTCCCCATCTTCATTACTTACATCGTTTCTTCAGTACTTTTTCCATGGAGATTTCCAAATCCGAAATGAATTTTGAGAAGATTCAGCGCCTAGAGGAAATTTATCCATAGGAAAAACACCATAATACAATATATACAATGGAAAAACGCCGACAAACGGAGATTCCATTGTTAGAAGAGTAAAATCTCGAAAGAGACTAAAAACACTGAGATATCAATAATTGAAAACAAACGAAAATAAAATAGAGTAAAGTATCGACCAACGCCGGAGAAACCAACGCCGGCTGACCAAAAATGAGCGATATGGCCGAAGTGACTTGTGCGAGAGAGAATTTAGACCGTACTTTTTTTTTTTTTGTCAATAGACCGTACTTCTAAATGTCATTTTCATGATTGATCTATTGAAATGCAGTATATCATCATTTAAAATAAATGTTAAAAATTATATATTAAGACAATCATTTTTATAAATTGTCATTCGATATTATCCATCGTAGTCATGGAGTCGAAAAGGTACAACCCGTCCTCACTCAACCCAACTTCGTCTAGTAGAAATTGTCAACTCCGCAACTACTCTAAAAAGCTCTTTCATATCTTCATGTTCTAGCCATTGATATCTTGATGGTTCGAGTATATCATCTACATATGTTATAATAAGTTTATCTTGATGTAAGTATTGGTATTCATAAATTCGATTCTTTAGAATGTAGAAATTTATGAACAATTTAGGTACTTTCACAATTCAGTTCGAATTATGTTCCTATTCAAGTTTAGTTTTTTGAGTAATAAATTTTGATATTTAACTAGGGTAATATTTTTATTTGGTGTGGATACTCATTCAGTTATTTCAATTCATATTTATTGTAGTTATGTTCTTAGTTTAAATAAAACCATAATATTAATATATATATATATAATATAACTATTAAGCATTTCGGAAAAGATAGGAGGCCGTCAACGCCCACAACAATCATTTCAAGCATTTCGCCACATGCTTCACACATGTGATTTCAAGGACTTAACTCATATAGGTGATCGATTTTCTTGGTTTGGCAAAAGATACAACTCTGATGTTCAATGTTGTTTAGATCGT
>OVBE01010676.1:0-14793 GCA_900406425.1 Iberis pinnata
ATCATCCTTTTAGAAACAAAACTAAATTCTAAAACATCCTCCTTTCAGGAACGGATGTAGTATTGTTTAGAGTTTGAAACAATAATCATAATAGTTTATACCATTGTTTCTTTTCATAACGTAAGTAAGATGAATCTACTTACTAAGTTCCTGCAATTCTGTCTGTGAATCGATGCGTCATGGTTTGTCCGGTAGTGTCAAAGAGCTTAGCTAATCCAAAATCTGCAATTTTCGGATTCATATCATCATCCAATAGAATGTTGCTAGCTTTAAGATCACGATGAATTATCCGGAAACGAGAGTCTTCGTGAAGATAAAGGAGTCCTCTAGTGACACCTCCAATCATTTTGTATCTCACCCTCCAATCCAATAGTTGACGCTTCTCAAGATCTTACCAAAAAATTAAAAAAGAGACGGTAAAATCAGAGAAAGTCCATTAAATACCGCAAAAAACTTTATATTTTAAAATTAATGGGAAATTCTCAAAAATACCACCAAAAAGTAGGTCTATTCCAAAAATATTACACATTCCCAAAAGTTCCACAAATACCACAAAAATATTTTTGTTCCAAAAATACCACAAAATTTGAAATAACTTTAAAACTTCAAATTTAAACTATAAAACCCCAAAACCAAACCCTACCCCCTTTAAAACTAAAACTAACTCTATTTAGTGATCCCAAACATAAAATTTTAAATTTTAAACCCTTAAAAATCGCTTTTTATATTTGTGATATTTTTAAAACATTTGAGAGTGTGTAGTATTTTTGGAACATTTGGGAGTGTGTGGTATTTTTAGAATTTATACTTCTTTTGAAGGTGTTTCAAAGAATTTCTAAAAATTAATAGTAAAATTGTTATACGAAACACAAGGTTTATAAAGTTGTTTACCAAAGATGAAATTGTCAAGACTAGCGTTCTTGATGAACTCATAGATAAGAAGTCTTTCTTCTCCTTGTATGCAGAAACCTAAGAGCCTAACCAAGTTCCTATGTTGAAGCTTTGCAAGTAGCAAAATTTCGTTCTTGAATTCGATATCTCCTTGTTCTGAAGTACCCGATAATCTCTTAACCGCAATTTCTTGCCCATTAGAGAATACACCCTAAAATATAAATTACATTACATTTACAAAGTATTAGGGATGTAATATCTCATATTAGAAATATAAAGAGATATAGACAATTATACAAGGAATATGAACCAATACATTCATTATCAATTGGTTATAAGTTAGAAACTCGTAATCCTAACATGATGTCAGAGTCCAATATGTGGTTCGACCAAAAGTTAGTCCTATCATTCTTGCCCAGACTCATAACACAAACATTAAAGAACATAAACTAATAAAAGAAATAGTCTAAGAAACTCACCTTATAAACTGAACCAAAGCCACCCCGTCCAAGTTCGTTTTCTGAAGAAAAGTTGTTTGTTGCGGCATTTAGAGTTTCGAAGTTAACTAACAAGGAATCTGTACTCAAGAACTCATCCTCTGCAGTTGATCCCGACGAAGGCGATTTCGCAAGAACTGAATATGCAAGCATGATTATAATTTATGCTTTGTACCAAGAAAACAAAAAGATGACGAAGAACAGTGTGTCACCTTTGTCTCTCTTCTTCTTCCACTTCGAGACTAAGCATAGACAAATTGCAACAAATGTAACAAGAACTAGAGGAATGACTATAGCTATAATGACTTTAGATCCACTTTTGCTCTTACCTGCAATAAAAACATTCACTTCATTACTCGTACGGACATAACCATTTAGGTGAGATCATATCAACATCAATATGATAAATCTCATCGGTACACCGCAATTAAACAATGCTTAAACGAGAATAATACTAATTTGGCTATAATTCTAGTGTTAATTACACCTCATTTAAAAGATGAAAAATGATAAAAACATAGAACACAAGAGACACATTCAAGCATTTATATGTAACGATCATATCAACACTAATACACCACAGCTCATCAAAACTCTGCAATTAAACATACTTGAACGAGAATATTACTAATACGGTCTTTTGTTTCAACGATTATATCAGCACTAATACACCAGATCTCATCAGAACTATATGCAGCTTAACAAACTTAAACAAGAATAATACTTATTTGGCTAAAATTTTCGTATTACACCTCTTTTAAAATGATAAAAGCATTCGAGCATAACACGACACATTCAAGCATTTATATTTACCGATCATAACTAATACATTAAATACCATCAGAACTTTGCAACTAAGCATGCTTGAACGAGAATAATACTAATATGGTTAAAATTCTTGTGTGTCACCCTTTTTACAAGACGAAGAAAGACAAAAACATCCGGCAAAAAAAACACAAGAGAAATAATCAAGCATTAATATTTACATGACCGGTCCTAAGATTTTAAAGGCTGCAATCTAAAATGAACATAATAGACCGATTCTTAAAGTAAATATTAAAAAATGGGCTGTTTCTTAAACTAAAATTTTGAAAATAAAAATGGACCGCAAGTTCGTGTTTGGTATGTTTGGCCTCAAAACCGACTCTAAATATGTATCGATCATATCATAGCTAACATATCAGATACCATCAGAACTCTGCAACTAATATGATTAAAATATTGGTGTTGTACCCCCTTTTAAAAAACGAAGAAAGACATATACATCAGAAACACAAGAGACACGTTCAAGCATTTCTATGTACCTGTCTTTGCAGCTGGTGTTGCTGACTCAGGATCATACTCAAGCTGGTAAAATCGTTCAATTTCAAATCGAAAGTTGCAACTAGGACAAAACCACCTAAGACCAATATCTCCATTACAACAACGACTGATACTCTCAAATCCAAAAATTAAACAATCATTGCATTCTTGTTCGGACAAATCCGGTGTACATTGAGCCACTCCAAAGAATCTTGGATAACCCGGAGAAGCTGAACCATTCCCTTGAGCATACTTCCTATTAACTCCACCAGCTGCAGCAATCCCTTTAAGCCTATTCAATAGTTCTCTCTGCAAACGTTCAAACTCA
Organism: Iberis pinnata; assembly: GCA_900406425.1. Taxonomy (NCBI): domain Eukaryota; kingdom Viridiplantae; phylum Streptophyta; class Magnoliopsida; order Brassicales; family Brassicaceae; genus Iberis; species Iberis pinnata. The sequence continues at coordinate 3,019 of OVBE01010676.1, forward strand.
TCTCTGTTTCTTGATATCTGTACACCGCGACGAATAGACATAGTAGGCCGTGTCTCTCTTCTTCCATGGATTGTTCTGTTTGAGTAACGAAACATACAAAGAGTGTACCATACAATAGCTTGTTTTCTGTTTGCACATTGCTCGGTTAAAGTTGTTGCAGCTGATTGGATACAATTGAGACAATCACCTGTTTGGACTTCTCTTCTACACAAACCAATTCCATAAGCTCTTTCTTCAGATGATTCATTACCAGAGGTGAAATTGTAGAATCCATAAGGATTAGTTTTACTTAAAGAGATAGAAGAGACAAGGAGATTAAGATTTGTTGAGAAAGTACTATTTGACGTGTAGTTTCCTTTAGCTAAACATTTGGAAACTGGATCAAACTCATAAGTATATATTTGAGATAAAGCTTGAAATGGAACATACATTAAGAAGAGCAAAAAGAAGAGAAAGAAGAAGAAAAAAACTCTGAAATGTTCCATTATGGTTGAAGCTTTTTATCTTATTGTGTAAAAGAACATAAGTGAGTATGGTTAAGATGTTGATTCATTCATAGGGCTAAAATATATAAACAAAACTAAATAGGTGATGGATGTGAATAAGTCAATGGTCTGAACACGTTTTTATGAAGTGTTTATTACTCACTTCTTTCCCTATCAAGTAGCTAAGGGCGGTCTGGGTGGTTCAGTTTTGGATCGAAGTGAATTATGAAATTACTCGAACGAATATCCAAAAAATAACAAATTACCTAACATCAAAATCTGTTACCCCGAATAATAAATCGAACCGGATTTTTTTAATAAAATCCCGAATAAATCTTAATTTCTATATTTGAACTACCCGAAACTCAAAACAACCAAACCGAATCAAATATGTGAACCACCATGCTTGCAAATAGCAATATGGTTTGAAGAAAAAAAGGGAAACTTTTATACTTTTCAAACCAACTAGAAAATTTATAATACTAGTCTTCCATTAGAGGTAACTAAAACGTTAGGCAATGCCCATAGATTTTGTTGTGCATGGTTGATAGGTCTAGAATTTAATCCTAGTCTATTACTACAGAGATCAATTCAATGTAGCAAAGATGGGATATCGAATCCACAGAGACCAAAATAGTACACGATTCAATTTCAATTCAAATCTGGCTAAAGCAAGAATAATAAGATTGATGGTTATCAAAACAGTAAATTAAAACGGTTTAAAAATTATAAAATAAAAAATGTCAGGCATCAGGGAAACCACAGGTAATCAGGATTGAAAGTCAATTTATCATGCAGGGATTTTCTTTGAAAATAGTTCTCAACATGAAAGACAGAGATGGTTTGTCTCCTCCCGGAGTATTAAACCCTATGTTCAAATTATCAGAGACAAACTTCTACTGTCTTTCAATTAACAGAACATGCATTACAGATTAGATTAAATTGTTCATAAGCAATTAAGACAATACTCCCGCAAGCAAAATCACTTATTCATCTAGACTATATTCAACTTCTAAACCAAATCTCTTTGTGTTTTTTTTTTTTTGAACTACCAACTTAAAATTAATACTTAAACGTGTCATTACATTAGATCAGACTCCATCAGGAGTTCTTTTGCCTTTTTATCGGCTTCTTCATTAAGTGATCGGGCTATATAATTGAAAGAGATAGACTCATAGGATCTTGATAAGATGGCGATATCAGCTAGGATTCCATGAAGAAGGCTGATCGGTGATTGCAGATTGATTGCATTGATGAGCTGTTGTGAATCGGAGAAAAAGGCTATCTTCAAAAGACCTCGTTCCTTTGCTTGTTCTACCGCTGATCTTAGGGCAAGTGCTTCGCCTACTAAGGGTGAGGCGACATGATTGAATTTAGTCCCTTGCTTCATCTTCATTCCTTTGTTGTCTTGGAGAATCCAAGCAGTACCCGCTTGCTGTGTCTCTGATTTCCATGCCGCATCAGAGCAGCAGCTCCACTCCTCTGTTCTCCCTAACCGAGAGCTGCGTGTAGGGATTGGTTCCTGCTTGTCTATGCTGGTTATTGCTTGTTGCCATTCCTTTGCATTGTTAATTGCTAGGAGAAGAGATTCTTCAGTAGTGTACAGTTTGGGGCTAAAAATTCTGTGATTTCTAGCACGCCAGAGGTTCCAACATATCCACATCGCAAGTGGTGTTGTAGAGACTCCTACTGGTGGAAGACATATTTTCCCTTTGAGATAGCTCCAGACATCAGAGAGAGCTTGTGAAGGGACTGGTTCAAAGTTCTGTTGGAAAGGACTCTCTCTCCATACTTTAGCTGCAAACGGGCAGTGAAGAAGGATATGGGAAACAGATTCTGGTTCACCACAGATTTTGCAACCAGTAACCAATTGGATTCCTCTTGTTTGCAGATTTGTGCTTGCGGGAAGAGAGTTTGTCAATGCTCTCCATATGAACATCTTGAGTTTGTTTGGGCAATTCAGAGTCCAAACGTCCTTTACCCAGTTAACATTCTGCTGCATAATTAGGGGGTCTCTTCTTAGTTCGAGGTCCCTTGAGGCATAGTACCCTGATTTTGAGGTGTATTCCCCTGAGGATGTCTTCAACCAAATCTTCTTATCAAAAGCTTGACACTTACTTGGTTTTATCGAGAGGATCAGAGGTTCGAGATGAGGGGCAATATCTTGAATTGCCTCTCTGTTCCAATCTGCTGTATCTGGGAGTAGGAGATCCGATACTCTGAGATTTTGTGTTTGTCTGGTAGCTGGTCCATATGGTCTGCTTTGCGATTCCGACGATAACCAAGGATCATTCCAGAAATTTATGCTTTCCCCATTTCCTACTGCCCACCCAAGGTGTTTCTTGAGAAGATCTCGGCCTGCACTTATGCCCTTCCATCCATAGGAACTTGTAGTTGGGTCTTGACTGTCGAGGAAGGCTGATAGGGGGTGGTACTTTCCTTTCAGGATTTTGGCAAGAAGGCAATTCGGGTTTCGGACCAGGCGCCAACTGATTTTTGTCAGTAGCGCAATGTTAAAAGACCGGATCTGTCGGAAGCCAAGTCCGCCATTCTGTTTTGCTTGGGCCATTTTGTCACATGACACCCATTCTAGTTTTCTTTCTCCTGGTTTATTGTCCCACCAGAACCTAACCAAAGCTGATTGGATCCGTGAACAGAGAGATGCCGGGAGGATGAAGCATGACATTGCGTATGAAGGCATAGCCGAGAGTACGCTTTTGAGCATAACGAATTTTCCGGCTGGGGATAGGAATCGTGTTGACCAGTTGATACCCTTTTGTTTGATTTTATCTACTATCGATGTGAAGAGGTCTTTTTTTCCTACCGAAAGATTCCGGTAAGCCCAAGTAGTTTCCAAGGCCGCCTTCCTTAAATATTCGTAGGTCCCGTTTCACTCTGTTTTTGAGTCGGATTGGTGCTTTGTTGGAGAAAGTTACGGTTGATTTTTGGACGTTAATCCGTTGGCCTGAGGCTTGTTCGTATTGCCAAAGTATATTCTTTAGTGTTCTAATACTCTTTGGTGATGAGCTACAGAAAAACATTGTATCATCTGCAAAGAGTAAGTGATTGATTCTCGGGCTTTGAGTGGCTACCCGGATACCTTTGAGGTTCCCTTTCCTTTGTGCTAAGAGGCATAAGCCTGATAAAACCTCACTACACATGATGAAAAGGTAGGGGAGAGGGGATCCCCTTGTCGTATTCCTCTTTTCGGGGTTACTTTCCCTTGAGCCGATCCATTCACTAGAAAAGAGAAACTGACCGTGGTGATGCATTGCATTATCCATCCAATCCATTTGTTGTGGAAACCCATCTTCTTGAGAACGAGTTCGATGAATTCCCATTCAATTCTGTCGTAGGCTTTAGACATATCTGTTTTGACTGCAATGGAGCAATGCTTCTCGGCTTTGGAGTTTTTGAGGAAATGCAGTACCTCATGTGTTATAAGAACATTATCGGAGATTGCTCGGTTTGGCACGAATGCTGACTGATTTTCTGAATCTCTTTGTGTTTATCAGTCTAATATCAATGAACTAGTTAGCTACTCTAATTCATGCATTAATAAGAAGTCTAGACTAAGAACCTAACAATTATTACCCCTTATGATAAATCTAACAATCAAACCCTCAATTCCCTGGGAAACCCTAAAACATAATTATGGAACTACTCAGACATTGCAAAGCATAAACAATACAATATCAAAGAAGAACACATATTTAAATTAAGTATAGATATGTAAAGAGGTTCAGAAATCTTCTCTCAAATACAGAGTTTCGGAATCTCTTCTTCTTAGTAATTCTCTCATAAATAAAATAAAGCTTACGAAATAATAAACCTAAGCCACAAGGCTTTTATAGTTTAAAAGAAATAAAATAAAAATAGGAAATCTTGATAAGTCTTGAGAACACATGTGCAAAATATGGAAAATCTCCAAATTTCTCGCAGGATGCTGGATTGATCGGTCTAGGGCTGGATTGATCGGTCTGGGTGCTCTGGGTCGGTCTGGATCGATCGGTCCAGCCTTGGACCGATCGGTCTGAGTTTTTTTATTTTTCCAGGGAGTTTGGACCGATCGGTCTGGCTTGCACCTGCTTCATATGCGAGGCAGCTTGACCAGTCTTCGGTAAAATAGCCATAATTTTTTAGTGCATTGATGGATCGACTTCAAACCACTTCCACATGAAAGCTAACTCACGTGGCTATCTTGTGTCCAAATTTCAGCTCCATCATCGGTGGGAACATCTTCAAACGTTGGAAAGATTCTGACTTTTCTACCGGATTCTGCACCTAAATATGCCAATTTGCATCCAAAACGTCCCGAACACCTAGAAACCTGTAAAACATACCAATTTTGCAGAGAAAAGCTCGGATGACGTTGAATAGAAAGCATAAATGCTTACTACAAAACGTTAAAACCGAGTAATATCAATGGTCGGATTTGAAAATTTTTTTATCCCACTTTAATCTCTAGATCATAATGGATCAGTCTAATAACCTAAATCTTATTAACTAGAGAAATTGCACTCACATAACAAGTGGTCTAATAACCTAAATCTTATTAACTAGAGAAATTGCACTCACATAACAAGTGGTCAAGTTCGTTTTTTGGTCTGATAAAAAGGCGAAAAATGTGACAACCACTAAGTCTTGCGATTTTTATATAGATAAACTTTTGAATATTTTAGCAATTTGGGTATTTTTAACCTTTTTATTTTCTAATATGGGTATTTTTCTAAATTGGAAAATGAAATTTTTAAAAATTTGAGAGAAATTAATAGTTTTATTCATTCGCACAACACATTTTATTTTTCACGATTCACTACCTAACTATTTACTCTAAAAAGGAATTAAAAATGTATTTCTAATAAATTATAAAATAAAAAGTTTTATAACCAATTTTTTCGAAAATTGCATGGTTTTAAAACGGTATTTTCTATATATATATATAATATTTTCTACTGTCTGAATGACAAATAATCTCTATATATTAATTCAATAAAATCTGGAGACCAAAACCAACGTTTCATTTGGTTCATATCAGAATTGGTCTTCATGCCGTGGATTTTACTTGTTGAGTGAGTTTTCTTCTCTAATAACTAGCTGACTCGTCAAAGTCTTTTGTTCACTTGATGCACTGAAATTACTAAATAGAAGAAGCTTCATTTGATCCTTTCTTTGGTAGGACCTCCATCACCTTCTCCAAATTAAAGACCAACTTTTGTTAATAACAAATAACATGACTTAAAATGTATCTTTCATAAAAACGATCTAGAAAATCGTCGGACCAATTCCTGAGTTTAAACCACCCATTATATATCTACCATTTTATCATAACTTTTCATAATCTATTATTTATCACTTTGTTGTATGAAGTTTTTTTTTTTTTTTTTTTCATTTTCTACTCTCTCAATTTAATAGAGGTTTGATGTATGTTAGAAGAGAAACCATGTTTTACGAGAGACTTAGTTGAACATTAACTCACTTGTATGAATATACACAATTGTTCATGACTTAACTTGTCCATGATTATCCATCATTTTCTTTTTATCGTGGAAGTTCGGGCATTTGGTCCATATCTCCCCCGGTGTTAGGAGCCACCCGTTGATAATATTTTTTTAAAGCGTAAATCATTCTTTTCAAGGGATTCGAATTGGTGACTTTGAACACTTTTTAGAGTGTCTCAACCACTATACCAAAGTTCATCGGTATGATGGTCCATCATAAGATGAATACTTCAATCACATTCTGAGTATGCCCATAATTATAAGGAATGATACTGATATAAAAAGCTAGTATAGTCTTTTATGAGTGACCAATGGATAATTTATTGTATGTGTGGAGTATGTATTCTTCCATCAGAGTGTCCATGGATAATATATCCATTAGATAACCTTTCTACCTGTGTTCATGGTTTAAGTTGACCAAAACTTATTATAATCATGTAATCGAGTTTAATATGTCCACAACTATCAATTGTCAAAATAGATTTGTGCATCTTGTCAAAATCATTATTTTTATTATTTTTATGAAATGTAAAATTTCATTGATACGAAAAAATTACATTAGCTTATAAAAACTAAGGTCAAACCCAAAAACCTATTAGCCAAAGTCCAAACCCATGAAACCCTAGATCTCTAACCAAACGAGAAGAAATCCTAGATCTTGTATCTTCTTAAGTTGTTACCCCACCGCAACTAACTCCACCTTCGTCAATTGCCGAAGACAAGAATAAAACAAAGATTGGCCATCTGCAGCTCGCGACCAGCCGCCGAAAGCCTTTACGCCTAGAATCTCCACCTATCCACTTTAATCGCCACCTGAAAACGTCGCTTGCAATTGCTGGCCACCAAGAATTTCAGTACTGGTTTACCAGGCCGGAAGAAGCTTCACTTGCATCTAACGTCGAGGAGGAATGGACCCAAACAAGCGAGCCAAGAGAAACATGAGGAAGAACCATGCCGAATCCGCCACAGAGATCTCGAAAACCACCAGAAAGGACGGTAAGTATGGTCACCACCACCGAAGGAGAGAAGGAGAACTAACATAGAGAAGCCGAAAAAAAAAACATTGAGGAGTAGAGCTAGCTCCATAACTAGATCTACCGCGACCGGAAGCCAAGAGAGAGGGTGATATCACTCGGTTGTAATGCATTTTAATGTACAATGTCTGCTATTATGCATTATCCGAGTCTTTTCCTTACACTTTTGGCATATTTTCAGGTTTACATGTGTTCGGGTCAAATTGGATTCCAATTGACGATTTTATGCATACTTGGATGAAATTTGGCTAGGTAAAGAATGAAGAGGCCAATCCGGTCTTGATTGATCAATCCAAAAAATGAAGCCTCAAACAAGACAGACCGATCGGTCCACATTTCCAGAAGAAAGCAGAAGAAAGCATAAGAATCAGAACGATCGGTCTACCTCTAGACCGATTAGTCTAGCCTGACCCGGAAGAAACATATCGATCATTCTGACCTCAGATCGATCGATCGACCCAACCCATCTGCGAGAAATTTAAAAATTTTCCATATTTTGCAAAAGAGTCCTCAAACTTATCTATTTTCCTGTTTTAATTATTTTCTTTTTTACACTATAAACGTTTTGTGGTTTAGTTTATTTTATCTACGCTTTTACAATTTTAGTTTACAAAGAGATGTATTTGAACCCTGTATTTGGAGAAGATTTATGAACTCTAATTTGCTTAATAATATTTATTTTTATTTTATTAATCATTTGTTCTTCGATGATGTTGATTTGTATTTGCTTGTCAATGTTTGAGTAGTTCCTTAGTTAGGTTTTAGGTTTTCCATGGAAATCATGTTTGATTGTTAGGGTTATTCATAAAGGGATTGAATTTGTTAGATTCTCAGTTTAGATTTGATCTTTATGCATGAATTAGAGTAGCTAACTAGGTCATTGAAATTAGATTGATAAATACAAGGGGACTTGGTTTAGAGATCTGACATAATCTATATGAGTAAATGTCTTTGTTTGCAGGTGTATTTTCTTATAGGTTTATGAACTTATCAAATCTGAATTGTAATGCATGTTTGAATTATCTAAATACGGCGGGATTTTGTCTTTAGTAATTCTAACATAGGAATCTAATACTTCTACAGGAGATTAGTCTAGTTTTTGTTTTTTGAATTGAGAACTATTTTCAAAGAAAATCATTGCATGATAACCTGACTTTTAAACCTGACTACCTGTGGATTGCCTATTACCTAACGCTTTTTAATATTTGTTTTACTTTGTTTCTAATTACTATTATTTTCTTAAATTCATTTAGAACAATCTTTTTATTCTGTCTTAGCTTGATTTGAAATTAAAGTGAAAGTCGTGTTGTTTGGTCTCTGTTGACTCGACCCTTTACTGTGCTATAGTGATATGTTCTCTGCACTGTAGTTTAGGAATTAAATTCTAGACCTATCAGAATTTTTGGCGCCGTTTCCGGGAACAATACAGTGCCTTTTAAGTTTTCTTTAGAGTCTTGTCTAAGATTTTTATTTTTACAATAATCATCTCCTTCTTTCTTCTTTATTTTGTTTTTACAGGTGCATGACCAGTCGATCTAACAAATCGAAGGAATTCCTCAATCTCAGTAATGCACAACTCACGAAGTTAGAACACTCAAACCGGAAAAAAAAAAAGAAGAACGCAAACTCATCCAACTCAATGGCTGATAACGTTCATCAAAACGATCCCAAAGGTCCAAACAACTTGCCTCCACAAGGAATCAATGATTTGATACTCAACCCAGCAGGAGGAGGAGCTATTGGCAATCCAGTGCCACAAAGATAACAAGGAGCTCGTAATGTCGATCTGACTGGACAGAACTTCATCTTGATAGGCGATCCGAATGGATTTTCTAACTAGCGCCCAGCTCAGAAGCACACTATGATCGGTGATTTCAACAACCCTGAAGCATTCTTTGCTAACATGAATGTTATTCAACTTCGACAACCTCAACGTCAAGAGTACGAGTTCCCTATTGATATCACTCAGTTTTGATGCCTTATAGTGGGTATTTATACTTGTTATTTGGCATCAGTCGAGTGTTTTCATGTGTTTTTGGAATGTTTTCAGGATTTTAGGTGTTTAAGATGTTCTAGAGCAAAAAGGATGCCTGGATTGATCGATCCAAAGCTCCTAGTGATCTATGTAAAAACATATTGATCGATCTCGGAAGAAACAGAACGACGGATCGATTGATCCTTACTTGGATCGGTCGATCTCATCACCCAAACCAGATTGGAAATTATCAAAAAGACACATTCTTCCTTAAGACCTATCAAGAGTTTTCCTTATTAGATAAGGTTTTTCTTATTTTATTAGATTAATATAAAAGCCTTAGGCTTAGTTTTAGAAAAGAGACACATTAGAATTAATTAGTTTTGAGAATTCATAGCTTTTTCAGAGAGAAGAGATTTCAACCCTGTATTTGGAGAAGATTTATGAACTCTGTCTTTTACTTTTAATACAATACGATTTCTTTTATGTGTTCTCCTTTAATGATGATTGTTGATTGCTTGGTTATATCTGAGTAGTCACCTTGTTAGGTTTTAGGGTTTATCCCAAGGAACCAGGTTTGATAGTTAGGGTTTGACATAATGAATTTGAATTGTTAGGTTCTTAGTCTAGATCTGTTATCAATGCTTGAATTAGCATGATCACCTAGTTCATGATATTAGGTTAATAAATACAAAGAGATTTGGTTTAGAAATCTGACATAGTCTAGATGAGTAAGTGTATCTGCTTGCGGGAGTATTGTCTTTGATGCTTATGAAGATATCAAATCTGAAATCAATGCATGATTGAATTATTTAAATACGGAGGGAGTTTGTATAGTAATTCGATTGTAGGGATCTAATACCTCGGGAGGAAATTAGTCTATTATTCTCTTTTAAGTTGAGAACTATTTTTATTATAAATCTTGCATGTCAACCTGAGCTTCAAACCTGATAACATGTGGAATTCCCTAATGCCTAGCGTTTTCTTTAATTTCTTACAACCATTTTAATTTACAATCTTTTTACAATTGCTTAAACCAAACAATCTTTCTTATTACCGTCTTAGCAAGATTCGAACGTTTGATTGAGAGTCGCACAACTTGGTCTTTGTGGATTTGATTCCTTGTATACTACTGCGTTTGTTGTTCACTTGTAGTGAATATATTTGGGTTAAAACTTGAGTGTATCAAGTTTTTGCCGCCGTTTCCGGGGAAAAATTGTGCCTTTAAGTTTTACTTAGCATCTAGTCTAAGATACTTTTTATTTTTCAGTATTAATCTCGTTCTTTCTTCTCGTTTTTTGTTTTACAGGTGAATGAACAGAAGATCTAACGAATCATTTGAATTGCTCAACCTCAATAACGAATAACTCGCGAAGTTAAAACGCTCGAACCGGAAAGCAAGAACAAACGCTAGCTCTTCTGACAACGTCATTCCAAATAATCTGGTCATTCTTGAAGATCCAAACATCAAGAATCCTCATCAAGAACTACATTAGTTGGTGATTAAGCAGCCTAGAAGAAACGACAATCAAGGGAAATAAGGACAACAAGGAGGAAATGGCAATCGAGAAGCTAAAAACGTTAACCAAAACGCTGATTATGGGGATCAAGACCCACCAGAGCCGAATCCAAATCGCCCCTTCCACCGACATATGGCATTAGTCACTTGACTGCAGCCATTGTGGGATTCGACCATTCACTATACTATAGTGATATGTTCTTTACAGTGTAGTTTTATGAATTAAAACACGAACCTATCAATGTAGAAGTAGATTCTACTCACTTGACTGCAGCCATAAGACATGATCGATTTTGAGATGAACCAAATGAAACATTGGTTTTGACTTCCAACTTTTTTTTTTTTTAGTTAATATATACAAATTATTTTCCAATTGTCAACTAGACGGTAGAAAAATATCTTATTATATAAAGCAGAATATTTCAAAAATATAACTCACCCGATTGTGACACGTGTCATATATTAAACTTAGTATTTAATTTAGATTTTGACAAGTGTCAAACATTTTTAAAAAATATAGCATAAAAATAACATTTTATTATATAAGTACTTAATAATATAAAAGGAATTACATAAATATATTACAAGTTAATAAGAAAGGAAACACATAGAAAGAAAAAAAAAAGAAAAAATATACATGTGCACTTAAAAAAAGAAACACATNAAGTACATCGTCAAGGAAGAAAAAAGTTATTCACAAAAAATTACAACTTATTATATGAGAATTTAATAAAATAAAAGGAATTATCTATATTCAAGTTAATAAAAAAAGGGAAGCACATAAATAATATATATATATATATATATACATGTACACGTAGATTAATTTTTAATGAACTATTTGAATATACATATACATAAATATTTTTCAATAGAAATAAACTATTTTACTTTTTATATATATATAATTATAATTCAAATGTATAAATATAATTATGACATGTGCCAGTCTTAACTCAAATTGTGACACGTGTCAAATATCTTAGAAAAATAGCATATTTTTAATTTTAATTTCATATAAAATAGAAAATGTAAAGAGTTAAATAAGTAAATATAAAAATAGTATGAAAAATAGAAAACTAATAAATATATTATAAAAATCATCGGTAAAAGTGTTAAAAATAAAAAAAATAAAAAGAACAAACTATCATATATATTGGAAGATCTTAATAGTTTAACATGTAATTGTAAAAATAAAAAAATAATTATAATATATAAAAAGGAAAATATAATAAAATTGCAAATATTTTTAAAAATTATC